>JAODPA010026192.1:0-12726 GCA_025585075.1 Nepenthes mirabilis
AATAATTTTTAGTTAATATTTTTTAAAAAGAATATCATTATGTAATTACTATCATTTCAATTTATGTAGATAGTGACTTACATACTACTTTAAAGAGGAAAAATGGATAAACAAAATCCTTCGAAGTGGAAAGTTAACGGGGAAATGAGGAGATTAGGGCAGCCGCGTGAGTGTTTCAAAGAGTTTTAGTGGAAACAAGTGCCAAAGTGGAGAGGGCGAGTAGTTTAATCAAGGAGTGCGGTTGTGGGGGAGAGGGTTGGCCCTTAGGTGAAGAGGAGGGAGGGGTGTTGGGGTAGATAGCGTCCGACTATCATCACGAACACACACGGTGAAAGGAGGAATAAGAAAGAAGAATTAAACACCAAAATTTTATGTGAAAAATCTTTCTCAAATAAGAAAAAAATTATATGATACTTAATCCATAAATAAGATCCACCAGATGAAATTGGTTATATAAACTACACGGTTACGCAAGCCCAAGAGGCAAAAAATTGAAGAACAGAGTATGAGAATACAAATATCTCACACTTTGTGTTTTACTCACTTTCGCTCTCTTTCTTCCATTATCTTTCTCTCCTCCTTCTCATACACTTAGAAACTTGCACACACATCACTGCTTCAATACAAGCATATATATTGTGTTAATTTGCAGAATATTCTATTCTCGATAAAATTTAGCTCTACAAATAATATGAAGATACTCTGTATAAATTGTGCCCAGAGATCGCACATATCCCTCTGAGATCACGCATACTCAGAAAATCTTCTAAGTTGGCACCCTATTGGATTCCCTGATGACGGCCAATATTCCACCCACCGTTGCATTGACCGGCGATTTGCCTCAAATGCATCTGCTGCGCCATCCGTCCAAATTACCTTATTGGCCGATCAACGGGGCATTGACCGGCCGATCGTCCTTCTTGAAACCTTGGGCAATACTGAGCAAATCCACAAACTTTCAGCCGATTAACAGCATATTGGATTCCCTGATGACGGCCAATATTCCATCGACCGTTTTCTTCTCTTGGCCAGTCAATGCATCGCATTGACCGGCCATTTGCCTCAAATGCATCCGCTGCGCCACCCGTCCAAATTGCCTTCTTGGCCGATCAACAGGGCGTTGAGCGGCCGATTGTCCTTCTGGAATCCTTGGGTAATACTGAGCAAATCCATGAACTTTCAGCTGGTCAACAACATATTGATTGAAACAAATAATTGGCTGGTCAACAAGTTAACCACCCGACCAAACCTTCCGATCAACAAATGTTGACCGACATTCTTGTGCTTAATCTATGAAGAGTCCGTGGAGACTTAGCACACAAGTCTGCGGACCTTAGTCACACTCAAGGTTTTTGTACTCCATCCAAGTCCTCGGACCACCAGGACTTCCACACGGGAGTGACCCCAATAAATTTTTTCTCACAGCCGTGGGGAATCAGAATCCGTCAACCCAGCCAAACTACAGCAAGCTTCATTCTTACCTTTCGGTAAAATCTTAGTCATTATGACCACGCCATTTTATTCAGTTTCAACCTTCTCTAATGACAGCAAACCCGCTTCAATAACATCCCTCACCCAATAGTATCGAACATCAATATGCTTCGATCTAAAATGAAATGAAGAGTTCTTGTAAAGATATATGACACTCTGACTATCACAAAATATCTCATACTTTTTCTATTTGAGGCACAGTTCTTGGATGAACTTCTTCATCCATAATATCTCTTTGTAAGCTTCCATCACTGTAATATATTTGGCCTCAGTAGTGCAAAAGGCAATGCACTTTTACAGCTTGGACTACCAGGAGACCACACTTCCAACAAATTTCACCAAGCATCCTGATGTGGACTTATGAGAGTTAATGTCCATGGCACTATCAATATCCGAGTATCCCACCAATTGAATCTTATCACTTTCAAGCCATAGGAACCTCTTAAAAGTTCCTCGAATATATCTCATTATCGATTTAACCGTGAACCAATACTTCCTTCCTAAATTGGACAAAAATCAGCTGACAGTACCAACTGCGTTTGCTATATCCGGCCTAGTACATACCAAGACATATATCAAGCTTCCTATGGCTGAAGAGTAGGGTACGCTTTTCATGTATGCTTTCTCTTCATCCGAGGAAGGACATTGACGACTGCTCAGTTGGCGATCGTTTTCCAGTGAAGTGCTCACATGCTTGGACTTGTCCATATTAAAATGTTAGAGCAACTTTTCAATGTAACTTTCTTGGGATAGCCACAATCTCCCTGCATCTCGATCGCGAGTAATTGCGACGCCAAGAATCTATTTTGTTGACCCCTGGTCCTTTATGGCAAATGATTGTCCAAATTGCTACTTCAGCATCTTTATTCAAGCACCATTGCGTCCAATGATTAGCATGTCATCCACATAAAGGAGAAGGATGACAAAATCATTCTCAAAAAATATTTGTGTAAATGCACAGTGGTCACAAGTAATCTTCCGGTATCCCTGACTGACTCAAACTTCTTGTACCACTACTGTGGAGCCTGTTTTAATCAGCAAAGGCTCTTCCTCAGAAGACAAATAAGTCGTTCCTTTTCCTTAACCTTGAATCCTTGTGATTATTCCATGTAAATTTTTTCCTCAAGATTACCATGGAGGAAAGTCGATTGGCATCCAACTGCTCCATCCCCAGATTCAAAGTAGCAGTCAAGTGAAGCACAATCCTTATGGAAGACATCTTCATCACAGGGGCAAATATTTCATTTAAATCAACCCATTTTTGTTGATTAAAACCTTTTATAACCAGCCACGCCTTGTACCTTAGCTATGTGGTATTTTTATCAGTCTTCAAATGGAAGACCCACTTATTCTTTAGGGCTTTCTTCCCCTTAGGTAGTTCAGCCAAATCAAAAGTGCGATTTTCATGGAGAGAGCATATTTTATCTTCCATGACTTCCAGTTATCTCTCCATATTCTCATCCTTCATAGTCTCTACGAATATTTTAGGCTCTTCGATATCAGTGAATAAGACATACTTACTAGATGACAAATGAAGGGATGACCGTCTATTTCTCAAGGAACGTCGGACAGGAACCTCCTCGGCCGGTTGAGGGGCAACTTCATCCTGGTCCTCATCATGCGCTGTCATTGCCTCATTGTTATTTTCGGCCACTCCTGGGCCATTGTTCTCGTACTATACAGGTACTGGATGGATAAATTTAACACTTATCTTGTCCATCCGGTTAGCATTAGACTTGATCTTCTTATCAATGTCCTTAATTGTTTCATCACCAACAAATGTTACATCCCTTGACCGGATAAACTTTTTCTCAACTGGATCATAGAACCTATATCCCCATTTTATTTTTTTCATAGCCCAGAAAGATGCACTGCATCGTCTTTAGCTCCAATTTGGTTATTTCATCTTTTGGGACGTGAATAAAGGCCTTGCACCTAAATACTCAAAGATGGTCATAGGACGGATTCTTTTCTGACCATATCTTCTCCGTCACTTCACCCTTCAAAGGTTTACTAGGGGACCTATTAATAACGTAGGCCACCGTCTTCAATGCTTCTACCTAAAAGGATCCATGAAGTTTTGCTTCATAAAGAATACACCTGACCCTTTTCAAGAGTGTACGGTTCTTCCGCTCGGCCATTCCATTCAACTGTGGCGTCTTTGGTGGTGTCTTCTGATGCCTAATACCATGAGACCGGTAGTAGATATCAAATGTCCCAATGTACACACCCCCATTATCACTTCAGAAGGTCTTCAGCTTCTTTCCCGTCTATCATTTCACCAGAGCATGAAAATGCTCAAAGGTACCGAGAACTTGGTCCTTGATCTTCAGTAGATAAACCCATAGTTTTCTAGAACAGTCATTAATAAAAGACACGAAGTACTAGACGCCACCACAGGTCTTCTATTTGAATGGTCCACACACATTAGTGTCGACCAAGTCAAGTAACTCTGCCTTTGTAGATGACAAGTTTCCATGGAATGAAACTCTGCGTTGCTTATCGGCTATGCAGTGAGGGCACGACCTCAGTCAGTCTTCCTTTAATCCTGGGATAAGGCCCTTTCTAGTCAAATGACACAATTCTCGTTCACTCATGTGGCCTTACCTATGCGACGTTCATGTCTCCGGCCACTACACACTCCTTCATTACATACAGACTAGAGCACTTCTTTCCTCGTGCTACAACTAGAGACCATTTGGTCAACTTTCACTCTCCTTCAATAAAGTTATTATAATAACCTTCATCATCAAGTCGGTCGGCTGAAATTATGTTCAGCCGGACGTCAAAGACGTGTCGTATATCTTTCAACAACAGTTTTGTCTCATTATTAGTGACAAGTAAAACATCACTTCTGCCAATTATTAGGGACGTTCCTTCGTTTTCTATCCTTATCACTCCAAAATCTTCTGGAGTGTATGAAGTAAATAGTCCCCTTTTGGACGTGGCGTGGAGAGACGCACCAGAGTTAACCACCTAGCAGGACTCATGGTTAGTCAGATTTGCCGTGTTTTCTTCACACGTCAATAGGAGATCGCTTCTTGTGACCACTAAGACCGAGGACTTTTCTTCTCATCGTCCCTTTTCTCCTTTCTTCTTCTCTGCATTTTCATACTTTCATTTAAAGCAGTGCTTTCTAATATGGCTCTTCTTGTCACAATGATGACACTTAAGGTTTTGATACTTTGACCGAGACTTGTAGCGACTTTTCTCTCTACACTTTTGGCTGCGTCATCTACTCCTTCCCCTGGACTTAGTCACAAGTACTTTAAAATGTGAAGAGGTTGAGGCCCCTTGTGACTGTCTTGACTCATTCTTGAGTAAGGAAGCAATGACTTCATCCAACTTAAGTGTGTCCTTCACAAACAACAAAGTTGTGACGATACGGTCATATGAAGCTGGTAGAGAGGCCAACAACACCAGTGCTTTGTCCTCCTCCTTAATCTCCTCGTCAAAGGGTTGATATTTGTGTCACTATCCTATTGAACTCGTCCAAGTGCTTTTCAAACCTTCAATCTTCTGACAATCGCAGGCCATAATACTATTTCTTCACATGCAGCCTAGTTGTTAATGACTTGGACTTATACCAACTTTCTATCTTCTCCCAGACTACCGTCGAGTCTGTTAGGCTGAAGACCTCCTAGAGCGTATTGTCTGCTAGACATAAATTTAAAGTGTAGTTGGCAAGATCCCATTTGTCTTACCATTCTTCTTCGATCAAGTTTTTCGACTTCTCTTTTTTCTTCTGTAATGCATTTACTGTTCCTTCTCGGATCAAGATATTATTTACCCTTTCTTCCCAAAAGATAAAATTACCTTACCCATTGAATTACTTCACGCTAAATGACAGATTCTTTAAAGATGATGATACAATTTAATCGAATGCTCTCAAACCATACTCTTTGATACCACTTGTTGGGGTACATGACATCCGACTACCACCACAAACACACACAATGAAAGGAGGAATAAGAAAGAAGAATTGAACACCAATATTTTACGAAAAAAATCCTTCTCAAATAAAGGAAAATCATGGGACACTTAGCCCATAAATAACATCCATTATATGAGACTAGTTATACAAACCACAGGGCTACACAAGCCCAAGAGGCAAAAAATCAAAGAATAGAGTACGAGAATATAAAGACCACACACTTTGTGTTTTACTTACTTGCTCTCTCTTTCTTCCACTATCTTTCTCTCATCCTTCTCATATACTTAGAAACTTGCATACAAATCACCACTTCAATACAAGCATATATATTGTATTAATCTGCAGAATATTCTATTTCTGATAAAATCTGTCCTTACTAACAATATGAGGATACTCTGCATAAACGGTGCCCAGAGATCGTGCATATCTCTACTGAATTCCCTAATGAACGGCCAATATTCCATCGACCGTTTTCTTTTTTTGGCCTCCTTGGCCGATCAATGCATTGATTGGTCATTTGCCTCAAATGCGTCCGCTGCACCAGCCATCCAAACTGCCTTCTTAGTTGATCAACGTCTCGTTGACCGGTCGGTCGTCCTTCTGAAATCCTTGAGTAATACTAGGTAAATCCACGAACCTTCAGCAAGTCAAAAGCATTTTAACCAAAATACATAATTGGCTGGTTAACAAGTTGACCACTTGACCAAACCTTTCGATCAACAAATGTTTACCGAAATTCTTGTGCTTAATCTATGAAGAGTTCGCGGACACTTAGTGCAGAAGTCTGCGGACCTTAGTCATAATCAAGGTTTTCGTACTTCATCCAAATCCTCAGACCACCAGGACTTCCACACGGGAATGACCCCAATAAATTTTTCCTCACGACTGCGGAGAATCAGAATTCATCAACCTAGCCAAACTGCACCAAGCCTCATTCTTACCTTTCGGTAAATTTTTAGTGATCATGTCTACACCATTTTCCTTAGTCCCGAGCTTTTTCAGTGACAGTAAACCTATTTCAATAACATCACTCACCCAATGGTATCGAATATCAATATATTTTGATTTAAAATGAAATGAGGAGTTCTTTCAAAGATGTATGATACTCTAAATATCACAAAGTATCTCATACTTTTCCTGTCTGAGGTCCAATTTTTAGATGAACTTCTTCATTCATAACATCTCTTTACAAGCTTCTGTCACTGCAATATACTTGGCTTCAGTAGTTGAAAGGATAACACACTTTTACAGTTTGGATTGCCAGGAGATTACTCCTCTAGTAAATTTCACCAAGTATTCTGAGGTGGATTTATGGGAGTCAATGTCCCCAGCCATATCAGTATCTGAGTATCCCACCAATTAAGACTTATCATTTCCAAGATACGGACACCTCTTGAAAGTTTCTCGGATATATCTCATTATCTAGTTAACCGTGGACCAATACTCCCTTCTTGAGTTGGACAAAAATCGACTGATTGTACCAACTACGTGTACTATGTCCGGCCTGGTACGCATCAAGGCACCATCAAGCTTCCTACGGTAGAGGAGTAGGCTACGCTTATCATGTACACTTTCTCTTCATCTGAGGACGGATATTGGTGACTACTCAATCAGTGATGGTTTGCCAGCGGACAATGTAGTTTTTTTGAGACAGTAGGGTTAGAGTTGTTCATATTGAAACGCTGGAGTACCTTTTCAATGTAACTTTCTTGGGACAGCCACAATCTCACTGCATCTAGGTCGCGAGTAATTCTGACATCAAGAACCTATTTCGCTGACCCCAAGTCCTTCATAGTAAATGACCGTCCAAGTTGCTACTTTAACTCTTTTATCCGAGCACCATTGAGTCCAACGATTAGCATGTCATCCACATAAAAAAGAAGGATGACA
This sequence comes from Nepenthes mirabilis, assembly GCA_025585075.1. Lineage (NCBI taxonomy): Eukaryota > Viridiplantae > Streptophyta > Magnoliopsida > Caryophyllales > Nepenthaceae > Nepenthes > Nepenthes mirabilis. The sequence goes on from JAODPA010026192.1 coordinate 7,316, forward strand.
AAGTCATCCTCAAAAAATCTGTGTAAATACACAGTGGTCACAAGTAGTCTTTCGGTATCCCTGACTGACCATGACAGACTAGAACTTTTTGTACTACTGTCTTAGAGTCTGTTTCAATCCGTAGAGGCTCTTCCTCAAACGATAAATAAGTCGTTACTTCCCCTTAACCTTGAATTATTTCGACTGTTCCATGTAAATTTCTTTCTCAAGATCACCATGGAGGAAAGTCGTCCAGACATCCAACTGCTCCACCTCCGAATTTAGAGTAGCAGCCAAGCCAAGCACAACCCTTATAGAATATATCTTTATCACAGGAGTAAATATTTTATCAAAATTAACCCCTTTCTATTGATTAAAGACTTAAACCACTGGCTATGCCTTGTATCTTGACCTTGTATTAGTTTCATCAGTCTTAAAAAGGAAGACCCACTTATTCTTTAGATCTTTCTTCCTCTTAAGCAGTTCAGCCAAATCAAAAGTATGATTTTTATGGAGAGAGTTTATTTCATCTTCCATGACTTCCAACCATCTGTCATTATTCTCATCTTTCATAACCTCTTCAAAAGTTTCAGATTCTCCGATATCAATGAGCAGGACATATTCACTACATGACAGACGGACGGACAGCCGTCTGTTCCTCAAGGAACGTCGAACAGGAACTTCATTGGCTGGTTGAGGGGCAACTTCATCTTGGTCCTCATTAGGCGCTGTAACTGCCTCATTATTATTCTCGGCCACTCCTCGGCCATTGTCTTCATACAGTAGGGGTATTGGACTGACAATTTCAATACTCATCCTGTCTGTCCGTCCAGTATCAGACTTGGTTTTCTTACCAATGTCCTCAATCGTTTCTTCCTCAATAAAGGTTATATCCCTTAACCGGATAAGCTTTTTCTCAACTAGGTCATAGAACCTATATCCCAATTCATCTTTTCCATAGCCCAGAAAGACGTACTGTATCATCTTTGGCTCTAACTTGGTCCTTTCATCTTTTGGGATATGAACAAAGACCTTGTACCCAAACACTCGAAGATGGTTATAGGATGGCTACTTTTCTAACTATATCTTCACCGACACTTCACCCTTCAAAGGCTTACTGGATGACCTATTAATAATGTAGGCTACTGTTTTTAGTGCTTCTACCAAAAAGGATCCGGGAAGCTTTACTTTAGAAAGCATGCACCTGACCCTTTCCAATAGTGTGCAGTTCATCCGCTCGGTCACTTCGTTCAACTGTGACATCTTCTGATGCCTAATGCCATGAGACCGATAGTAAGCATCTAATGCCTCAATGTACTCACCACCGTTGTCACTTCGGACCGTCTTCAGCTTCTTTTTCGTCTGTTGTTCCACCAGAGTATGAAAATACTCAAATGCACCGATGATTTGATCATCGATCTTCAGTGGGTAAACCCACAATTTTCTGGAACAATCGTCAATGAAAGACATGAAGTATTATGTGCCAACAAAAGTCTTCTATTTAAATGGTCTACATACATCAGTGTGGACCAAGTCAAGTAATTCTGCCTTTGTAGAGGACAAGTTTCTATGGAATGAGACTCCCCATTTCTTGCCGGCCATGCAGTGAGGGCACGTCCTCGGTCTGTCTTTCTTTAACCATGGGATAAGGCCCTTCCTAGCCAAATGATACAATCTTTATTCACTCATGTGGCCCAACCTATGGTGCCACAGATCCTCGGACTCTTTACTAGTTGTGGCGTTCACCTCTCCGACCACTGCACATGCCTTCATTACATATAAACCGGAATACTTCTTTCATCGTGCTACAACCAGAGACCCTCCAGTCAACTTTCACTCTCCTTCATAGAAGGTATTGTAATAACCTTTATCATCAAGTCGGCCGGCTGAAATTATGTTCAACCGGATGTCAAGGACATGACGTATATCTTTTAACAACAGTTTTATCCCATTATTAGTGACAAGTAAAATGTCACTTCCTCCAATTATTGGGGACGTTCCTTCATTTGCCATCTTTATCACTCCAAAATCTCCTATAGTATACGAAGTGAACAGTTCCCTTTTAGAAGTGACGTGAAGAGAGGCACCAGAATCAGTCATCCAGCCAGACTCATGGTTAGTCAGATTTGCTATATTTTTTTCACAAGTCAACAAGAGATCACCTTCTGTGACCATTGATAATGAGAACTTTTCTTCTCCTCATCTTTTTCCTCCTTTCTCATTCTCCGCTTTTTTACACTTTTATTTAAAGTAGTGCTTTCTGATGTGGCTCTTCTTGCCACAGTGATGACTCTCAAAGTTTTGTACCTTAATCAAGACTTGTTGCGGCTTTTCTCTCCAAGCTTTTGGCTTCGTCCTGTACTCCTTCCTCTAGATTTGGTCACAAGTACTTTAGAATGTGAAGAGGTTGGGACCCCTTATGACCACCTTGACTCATTCATGATTAAGGAAGTAATAACCTCGTTTAACTTAAACGTGTCCTTTCCAAATAATAAAATTGTGACAATATGGTCATATAAAGCTGGCAGAGAGGGCAACAACACCAATACTTTATTCTCCTCCTTGATCTCCTCGTCAAGGACCGACATCTGCGTCACTATCCTATTGAACTCGTCCAAGTGCTTTTCAAAACTCTCATTTTCTGACAACCGCAGGCCATAAAACTACTTCACATGCAGCTTGGTTGTCAAGAATTTAGACTAATACTGACTTTTTAGCTTCTCCCAGACCACCGCCGGGTCTGTTAGGTTGAGGACCTCTTAGAGCGTGTTATCCGCCAGATATAACTTTATGGTGCATTTGGTAATATCCCTTTTGTCTTACTATTCTTCATCGGTCAAGTTTTTCAAATTCTCTTCCTTTTTTTGCAATGCTTTCAGTGTTCTTTTTCGGGTCAAGATATTATTCACCCTTTCTTGCCAAATGATAAAGTTACCTTACCCATTGAACTACTCCACGCTAAATGATAGATTCTTTGAAGATGATAATGCCATTTAATCGAATGCTCTCAAACCGTGCTTTCTGATACCACTTGTTGGGATAGATGGCGTCCGACTACCACAATAAATACACACAGTGAAAGGAGGAATAAGGAAAAAGAATTAAACACTAAGATTTTACATGAAAACTCCTTTTTAAATAAAGAAAAAAATTATGGAACATTTAGTTCATAAATAAAATTCACTATATGAAATTGGTTACACAAATCACGCGGTTACATAAGCCCAAGAGGTGAAAAATCAAAGAATAGAGTACGAGAATACAAAGACCTCACATTTTGTATTTTACTCACTTGCTCTTTCTTTCTTCCACTATCTTTCTCTCCCCTTCTCATACACTAAGAAACTCGCACACACATCACCGGTTCAATACAGGCATATATATTTTGTTAATTTGTAGAATATTTTTTTCTTAATAAAATTTATCCCTACCAATAATATGAAGATACTCTACATAAACGGTGCCTAGAGATCACGCATATCTCCCTGAGATCACGGATACTCAGAAAATCTTTTGAACTGGCACCCTATTGGATTCCCTGATGAATGGCCAATGTTTCATCGACCGTTTTCTTGTCTTGGCCTCTTTGGTTGGTCAACGCATTAATCGGTCATTTGCCTCAAATGCATCCGTTGTGCCAGCTGTCCAAATTTCCTTCTTGGCAGGTCAATGCCCCGTTGATCGGCCGATTGTGCTTCTAGAATCCTTGGGCAATACTAAGCAAATTCACAAACTTTCAACCGGCCAACAGCATGTTGACTGAAATACATAATTGGCCGATCACCAAACTTTTCAGTCAACAAATATTGACCGAAATTCCTGTGCTTAATATATAAAGAGTCAACGAATACTTAGTGCATAAGTTTGCGGACCTTAGTCACACTCAAGGTCTTCGTACTCCATTCAAATCCACGGACCACCAGAACTTTCACATCGGAGTGACCCCAACAAGGGGGTGGTTGTTTGATGAGAAGGGCGAATATGTAGTTAGGCTTAATGTTATTTGAGAAATATTAATTATATGTTTGATTGGTTGAATGAAATAATGTAGAAATTAAATATTTATGTTTAGGAAATGGAATAACATAAAAATTATTGTCTCCTTTTACTTAATTATTGCCACATTAACATTTTATAATAGATCGGGTCAAATTTGGGTTGTCTAATTGGCCTGATTTGGCCGATATAAAATTTTATGTGGTTTGATCTAGATAGCATTATAAGCGGGTATAGTCTAAAAAATAGAACAGACTAATTTTTTAGGTTATGTACAATTTTAAGTAAAAGTAATTAGTTTGACCTAACCTAAATCAAATATATATATATATATATATATATTAGGGACAAATCATGAAAACCCAATTGGGCCTAATATAGGTTAGATTTAGGTGAACTTTTTAAATCGGTNNNATATATATATATATATACAGTTTTTTTAAAAAAATCATAATCTAAGTCAAGCATAACCAAATCACACTTTTATCCATAATCGAGCACAGTCTAATAAATTAAAGAGGCCTAATTTTTTTTGAACTTATTATATCTTTGTTAGTGCTGTTTTAAAACATCACTTGATAGCAACAATGCTTAAATTAAATTAAAAATAAGTGATCGATGAGAGCCAGCAGGCCTGAAAACTGAAATTCAAAAGTGTAGCTGGCCATATGGCAATAATATATATATATATATAGTATAAATCTCTTCTTTTATACTACATATATAAGTGATCGAAGCTCTGTTTTGCCCAATTCCTCTTCTTTTACCCTTGATTGCAGATTAACGGCAATAATCAGAAGGGAAAGATTCGGATACAAAGAAGAGAGATTTACTTTAAAAAATCACGGGGTTCAATCCTTCTTGCCATTGCCAGGTCGCTGGACCTGAATGGAAAATCGAAAACAGAGCATTGTACTCTGTTTCCACGACTGAGCCTAAGTCCCAAAAATCAGAGTGCATAATGTGTAAAACTCGATACTTCTGAACTCCACTAGGCAAATTATTAAATCCCAATTCATCACTAAGCCCAAGAGGTCGGTCGTTTCTTCACAGAACCGTGGCCCTGCGTTTGAGTTCCCAATCTGGTAACCCTTGGTTCTCACCGATTTTTTCCCAAATCAGCACATAAAATCAGAGATTCGACATTTACAAGAGCGAAGGAAGAATTTATTTTGTAAGGAAAAAGTTTTAATTGCAGAAGTTAGGATTGTTACTTGCCTTAATTCTGTGATCGACGGCGGTGGCTTCGATTTGTGCGCGGCTTCTCCTCCGTTCGTTCTCTCCTTTTTCCCCCATCTTCCCTAACCCTACGGCCATCTTAAATAAATAGAATGGCCAGTTAGGGTTTGCCCAAAATTTCCATTTGGGCGTCCGCCTCCCTCCTCTCCGGATCGCTCGTCCTCTTTCTCTCTCCCTTCCTCTTTCCTTCTTTTATT
>JAODPA010026214.1:0-12725 GCA_025585075.1 Nepenthes mirabilis
CCATTTACATCATAAATCCAAAACTTAGCCTAAAAAGGGCATCGGAAGTAAATGTTGTTTCCATTTCATAACTAAATGCTTAAAATAAAAACAAGGTACAATAAACTCCTCGGAAGTCACAAGCTTCTACTCTACTCCGTTAGGACAACTAAGAGAATTCATCATATACCTGCACTAGTCTGTAATGAAAGAAAACATAAAAAATGAGCCAAATACCTAATAAATAAATCATATACAAACAACTAAACAATAATATCAATAAACTCGAAAACTCCAAATATGACATCATAATGAATATGATAATAAGAAATCATAACATTTGTTTCCAAGATATACAGCTCAAACTCAAATCTCAATAAGAAACGAGAGTAACATGACACCGATGGATCATCATAAATTAGATTCCATTGAATTCAATATCATCAACAACATGGTTTTTTCCGAATCCCAATACAATAGAAATCTCATCGCAACTCATCACAACATTGAAATGTCAATGCACTTTATTCGGATCTTATTCTCTCACTATGAACCAAAGGGTAACGTATTTACAATCCTATTAACTGAGTGAGTTACACGAGATTTCGACATTTGCTGCTTGACATGCAATTATCTCTACTCTTAGGAGCCTTCTCCCCACAATCGAGTGGCCCAAACGATCTCTAGCACTTGTGGCATCACACATGTCCACACCCAATGTCCCACACCAATATCCCAAATATCCTTTATGATGATCATATGATTAAAAAATCTTGCAACAATATTAATGGACCTCAAATACTAGATATGGAATCGGTAATGAAAAATTATAAATTACACTAAAGCTCCTTGAATTCCATATGTTGTGATACCATAGTGTCTTCATATAATCCATTTTACTTATCCATAAGATATGAACAATAACAGTATGATAATCGAATCAAGTGTGGATCAAAATATAAATGATCATACAAGGACAATGAGGAATATAAACTCAATTTCCTCAGCCACCCCAACATTTAATGTCAAAATTACGATTTTGGCCTCCAACTTAATCTACATAGACATGATTTTGCGTCTTTATTTAAAATTACATCCTAGGCATAATATTTAATTTCCCAAACACTAATTAATCACCCAAACCTCTCGGCCAGAACTAGCAAAGATCACGACCCACCTAGTTACTAGGTCACACCATAAGATTCTCACTTGACATAATTAACGCTTAATCAATTAGTGTCACCTTACATTTGATGTGTCAAATAACACCATTAGTCCCATGAAAACCACAGATAACCACAGGGTCAGCATTCTTCCATAATATTTAGTCTTAAGAAATTGAGATTACAACCTCTTGTGATTACCATTAAACACCAGTCAAGTCGCCACACAACTTCTAGCATTTATTGTCCTTAAATACCCTTCAATTCCTTTAAAGCTCTCTAAGACCAATCAGCCAACACAATGACCGAGTCTAACCTTCTTCATTTTATAGATCAAACGTAATTTATACAAATATAACCTTGAAAATACCAACAATTAAACATATAGCACGAACTATACACAATACGTTCAATACACTTAATTTCCAATTTTACCTCACTACATGACCCACAAATAGGTATTTTAGGAACTCAAATACATGTATTTATACTATTATTCATGATATAATAGATATACAAAATAATTTCCACGTATTTGAATATTTATGTCAAAATGACTATTTTACCCTCAACACAAGGCTAGGGGCATTTTGTAATTTGTCCATCATCATATTTTCTTCACTAAACATGTTATTTTGACACGTTTGTAAAATCAAAATCTAGAAATTAAAAATCTACAACCTAATATTATAATATTAGCAATTTGATATAATAACTGTTATTTCCCCCATTTCACCATATAACTTAAAAATATAACTCTAAGGCACCATTATAAATGAGAAACACATAGATCTACGCAAGCTATGAAGTGATACACAATCTTCATGAGTCTAATAATTTTTAACCTTAAGAAATTTAAGATCTCTTCACTGATTTACTAGATCTACTTATCTTGCACCATAATCCATAATTAATCATGCATTCACAATTCATCATCATTTCTTATTCTATATGCTTGAGTCATTAAGCAATATTCCTCTATTATAGCATGTGAAGAAATAATTATTTCACATAATTCTCATAAATTATGGATGAATTAGATTTCTAAGGAAGGAATTGATCTACTAACTTAAATAATTGGAATACTTTTCTTCTCTTTTCCTTCTTTCTTGCTTCAGCCTCCAAGAGCTTCTTTTCTCCCTTCTCTCAATTTTCTTCTAACAAATGAAGTGCTTTTCCCAACCCTAACACACCATTGGCTTAAATACACCTCCAAGCATGCACTTAATTTTTATCCTTCATAAACTCCCTTAACCAAGCCATCCAACCTCCTCTTCCAATGTAACTCCCACCACATTAACCCTCTCTTAATACACCTATTAACCACACATAAGTTACCACAAAGACAATCCTGTGCCCTCCCTACTTCCAAAGGTATTAAATGAGTCGTACCGCCTCACATTGTTGGTTTGTGACAGACATAACCCAGCATTGCTAATAATGCCAGCCAAGAGGCACGTGGCCTACATACCGTGTTAGGCATGGCCCATATAAATATTATATGTGTGTGCGTGTGTGTGTGTGTGATGCGTCTCGAGAATCTAGATTGATGTACGAACTACGGAGCCACCTAATCTTGCTTGAATGTTCGAACAATAATAAATTCAGCCTTCGTAACTCTGAATCTGAATCCTATATATTAGAACAAAATAAACTAGAAGTAAAAGGTATACGGAACTTACTCTCCGGTATATCATTCGACGCATAAATTAGTGATCTTTCTATTCGGATTAGAAAGATGATAAGGAAGTAAATATTAAAATTTAAAGAGGATGGGGATGAGTGTGGATCCGGAGGGTAATGCTCCTTTTTGTACACTCAAATGACTGAGTGTTTTTCTTCTTTTTTTCCTCTCCCTTTTTTTGGAGAAAAGACGTATTTAGAACTTGGGGTCTTGCTTGACCAGTCAGCGTTTGAAAGGTATCCAAAGCGGTTTCAGATTAAGTAAGGGGCGACGCCACTTTTGGTGAGTAACTACTATTCCAATTTAATGAGGAGGTTGCCTGGCCAATAATAATAAGACCATTTTGGCCATTTTCTTGATTAGGTCATTAATTAACTAATGATTATCCTCTAATTTCTTTTCATTTTTTTATAACTAACTGATCATACTAGGTTTTTCAGTTAATACCCTTAGGAGTTACTATTCGACAGACTGACTCTAGCTTCACCACTTCTTCGTCTAGGCCGCTAGGACGTTGGGCCTCAGCTGATCCATCTTAGGTAGTACCAATCACTAGCCCCCATGCTAAGAGATTTGGGTTCAAACTCCTAGCATATTATTAATGGGACGCTTGCTAGTGATTCATCAATGCATATCTTTACCGTAGATGTTCTGAATTCGAAAGGTCTTGTTTGCAGGATTTGATTCTCAACCCTTAATGACAATGATTCGATATCTTCTTCGAATTGGTAACCAGCAAAACCTTCATTTCGGCTATAAATTGGGGAGTTTTCTTCAGTTTGCATCACGAGATATTCCTTTTCCGGCCCCATAGTATGACTATTTTGAGCCAATATGGCTTCATTGCTGTCACAAGTAATCATTGTTGGAGTCGGTGGAAATTCAGTTCCAGATTTTGGAGCCAGGGTTCAGGGAAATACTTGAAGACTGTCTTAGTTATCCTCTTTTATAGAGAAAATCATCTTAATTTTTCTCTTTTACATCCATCCGAAAGCTAAGCCTTGTCACTATGACTAGGCCCCCGGCTTTATGTTTTCTCTTGAAGTGATCCGGGTGGCTACTACCGGCATGGGAGGACAATTTTTGTTCTTTTCCTTCCTCCACAGTGCCTTTGAGTTCCAAACGAGGGAATTTTTTTGGTTGTTGTCATATGTTTTTCTCCATTTCACCCGATTTGTACTTTTACTTTTGTAAGCTTGTACATTATGAAAGGAATCAACAAATAGAACTACCAAAATGATATTCTGTTTCTCTATATAGCTTCAATATGTTTGTATTCTCTAAGGGGTTGACTTTGAGTTGAGTATGGGACATGCGCTTGAATGTCGTTTTTTGTTATTTAACTTTTGACAATCTGAAAACTTGGATCTCTGACAATTTGAATTTCTGACAATTTGGCGTGTAATAATTTAATTTGAACGAACATGATATTTGCACATTCATAGATCAATTGGGTCGAATCGTCTTATCATAATTAACCAAGCATTAGAGCCACTTATTGTTAGTCTGTTGCTTTGGGAAGCACTGTGTCAATCCATCATGACCAGCGTAGTGAAACGGACGTGCCTAAGTGGTTGTTAGAGCCACTTGTTATCAATCTACTGCCCTGGGAGGGGTCATCATAACCAGCGCAATAAAACAGACATGCCACAACGCATTCTTGTGCTAGCACGTATGTCAATCATTATGGAAATGCGTTCCTTTGGTACCCGTGGACGATGCCATTTTCAATCATTGTCTATTTAAATTATAGGGCTCATTCACTTCTACACTTCTTCATATTCCATTTCTCTCAACCCCAATTTACTTTTCACTTCTCCTTATTTCCATGGCTCCTTGAGCAACTTCCAAAGATATTGCTGAGATTCCGTCCAGTCTCACGATAGAGGATGTGTTGGATATTTACAATAGCTTTAACATTCCTATCACCATTCACTTCCAGGTTCTTTCACTCGATGAGAGAGCTTATTCTCCGAAGCTTGGCTTCATTGTCATCTATGAAATTCATTTGAGTCGGCTTCACATTCCTTTTGCGAGAGGGTTGTAGGAGATCCAAGAGGCTCTTGTGGTACGTCTCCATCCCAATGCCATCAGGTATTTGCTTTCCCTGTGCATTTTTCTTTGTCATTGGAAACTTTGTCTGGATACTAGGGCTGTCAAAGTCGTATTCTGATTTAACCAAGAGAGCAATTGGATTTTTTTTACTCCTTGAAAAAAGTATAAGATAAGCGGGGGTAATCATTACAATTCCTTTTGAATGGACCCTGTCCAATGAATGGAAGTTGGTGAATCCTATTATTACATAGGCGTCTAAAAAAATGAGACTTTTATAGCTCAACCCTTGATTGAACTGATTGAGGAAAATGCAATTTCGCTCTAAAAGAACAAGCAATTTTCTGACTCGTCAAGTGCTTGCTAAAGTCAATTGGGAGGTTAGAATTGAAGGGGAGGTCGTTGCTGATATACTTCTTTGCCAGCCCAAAACAAAGCTGGAAGAACTTTTTATTCAGGATTCTCCTGAAAGGGTGGCCGGAGGGGCAGGTCCTCAAAACTCTGGTTTACCCCTCCCTCTTCTGACGATTATGATAGGACGATTTATGAGACCTATGATGAGATGACCACATTGGAGGCTGGCAAGTCGTCTCGGAGGCCAAATTCTAACCTTCCTTCACTAGGCCACCCAGTTGTTGAGGGGGCGTCTGAATTCGTTGAGGGTAGTGAAGCTTCACTGGTTGCTATTTCAAAAATAAATGACCCCATTATTAGCGATTTTGATGAACCGATTGATGCTCCATTTATAGCCAAGTATGGGGTCCTTGTCTGCGTCAGTTCATCACCTAATGAGCCCATTCCTACACCTCCAGTCGCATTAGACATGGGGTCAAATAATGACGGAGGGCCAGCAGAGGGTTTTCTGGCTACTACTAAAGTTTCGACGAGATTTCCTGAGTCTCTTCCTTTGGTTGAAGTTTTAGAAACTAGGGAGGTCCCACAAGCCAATGGTCCTACATCTAGGAGGCTGAAAACCGGGATACTTTTTTAGCTCCTCTTGGATTTGAGGTTCCCTACGAACATCATGCTCTACCTCTTATATGTTGGAGGATTCCACCCGTTTCTGAGTTCAGCTCTTCTCCTAGTCCTTCTTTTCAGGAGAGATCTTTTTCTAATGAGGTATCGCTTATATAACCCTTCATCTCTAAGTATTCTCCCTACCATTATTATTTCTGACCATTTTGCTTGGTTTGGTAGGCGCAGGAACTAGGTCATTTATCTAGGATGGGCTGTATAAACGGGATGCTGAAATTGATCGCCTATCCCAAATGTATACCGACCATGCCGTACTCAAAGAGATGGAGATCCAAGTTGAAGCTACTGTTGCTGAAATAGAACAGATCCGAGATCAGGCAGCTTACTTAGATAGAGGGTTATCTGAGTGACTGGCAAGATCTCAAGACCTGTCAGGCGAAAAAGTTGTAGCTATGGATTGGATGGCCTCACTCAAAAATAAACTCTAGGTCACTAAGCATCAGTCAATTTCAGATGTGAGCTTAATTGTTGATCTTCAGGATAAGTGCCCCCAACTCGAAGGAGAATTGAGGATACATCTTCGAGCAAAAGAAGTTGGGCCTGCTTTGAACAACAGATTTCAGGACAGGTTTTCTCTTTGCAGGAGAATTGTATCTTTGGTAGCTCCTGACTTTTCTTTAGGCTACCTAGATCCGAGGAATTTTGGGGTTTCATGGCATTTTGACGTTAGGGATTTCTCAAAGCAGGGCGGCGACCGGTCACTTCACTCTCCGTCTGGTTCTTGGCATTAGGATAGTCGAGGCGTTCACGTATAGGCAATAGGCAACGCGATTGTAACTTCTATGTTTAAAGTTTGGATCTCCACATTGTAAATATTTGTACATTAATAGATCAATCAAATTGCGCTAATCATTGTAGCTAATGTTTTTATTCATGCTGAATTTGCATTCAACACGTTTTTCGATTGCCAACTAGGCGAGGTTGACATCATTGCCGGGCTTTGTTGAACCTTGGTCCATTGACCAAATTTGACTGATGGAGCTCATTCCTGTGGGAGAATGTCATAGCACTCATGTTGTGAAAGCCCCTAAGGTTTTTACATTCGATGCTTAATTCAGCCTCTTAAAAAGGAATTGAACTTTTATCTTCAAGCCCCCTAAGTCTTTATACGCTAATCAACGTCCGATAGTCTTTTAGGTTGTCAAGTTGTGTCAACCAATGCCGTGACCTATTTATTCATTTATTTTTAATAGGTTGTTCTAATAGGTGAAAGTCCCACCCGATTTAGAGTCAATCATGGTTTCTTGAATTCATGTAAGCACACAAATGAACAAACGATGTAACAAGGTGTAAATTTGTTACTATCAATATGATTAAGTACATCATACAAGTATCCCATATGTTGGTACAAATACCTCTACTTCATTCAAGGTTGTGAGTGAGCTTATTGGTAATATTTTTTAAGGTTTATGATATTCCACGCCCTTGGGACCAATTTTTCATAGTGGGTGTGTAGTTTATACACAGCATTTTAAAGAATAGCTGAGATTAGAAACGACCATTCCCAATTTGAAAAAATTTTGTTTCAATCAACGATCTCGCCTGTAGCTCTATATTCTTTAAAATTAGGTCCCCTACCTCAGACAAGCAAGCATTCACCTTCTTGTTATAGTACTAAGCGACTCGCTGTTGGTAGGCTGCTGCTCGCAACCTTGCTGTGTCTTGAACTTTTTCCAGTAGGTCTAAGTATTCTCTCAAAGTTGAGAGTTATTATAGGGATTGAAGTTTTCAACTTAGAAGCTAGGCAGTCCAATTTCTAATAACCGCCTCGAACCTGTAATATAAGTTGAATGGTGTTTATCATGTCAATTCTCTAGGGGTCGTCCTATAAGACCAAAGTATGGACGGGAGTTCATCTACCCAAGAGCCCCATGTGTTTTCCAACTCTATTTTCAACCCATTTCAATTCATTATCTCCACCTGTCCACCCATCTGGGGATAAGCAACGAAAGTATAGACCAGCTTGATCTAAAGGCTTGTGCAGTATTTGGTGAACTTTTTCAGGTGAATTGGGTTCCATTGTTGATCACTATGATCTCGGGAATCCCAAATCTGCAAACAACATTTGCCAGACAATTCGGTTGCATTCTGCTCCGTGATTTTTAATAGCGGGAACGCCTCCACCAACTTCGTGAAGTAGTCTATCGCGACTATGACGAATTTTCTTTATCTTATGGCAAGGGGAAACGAGCCCAATATATCGAATTCCCATTGTGCAAGCAGTTAAGGTGATTGTAGGGTCTGAAGCTCAGTATGGGGCCAGTAGGCAACGTTGCCGCGGATCTAACAATTTTCACATCTCTTAACAAATTCTATAATATCCTTTTTCATCGTGAGCCAGTAATAACCCTACTACATGACCTTGAACACCAGACTTTTACACCTATATGTGACTCGCAGATTCCAAAATGTACTTTACTCAGCACGTAATCAGCTTCGGTTAGTGTCAAATACAGCATATAGGGGATAAAGTACCCTCTTTGGTACAGTTTCCCATCCATGAGAATGTAACATCCCACGGTCTTCTTTATGCATTTGGCTTCTTACTGATTATCCAATAGAAGACATTCTTCAAGATACCTTCTGCATACAGGAATTGTCGTCTGAGATCTGGAGTATCTCTTCCGAGACCTCTACGTTTGGGATTGCGAGGACTTTCCTCATCTCCCTAGCGTATTGCTCTAGGTTTCCAAAAGCAGCCATTTTTGTCAGCTGATCTGCCTTCCAATTATCTTCCCTCGGGATGTGACGAACTTCCACCTAGTCGAATGACTTGATCAAGTTCTTTATAATAGCCAAGTATTTTGCAAGGCATGGACTAGACGCCTCGAAATTCCTAATTACTTGGGTGATAACTAGTTCTAAATTGCTGTGGGCGATCAAGTTTCTGACTGAGCATTCCTTTACTAGCCTAAGTCCAGCTAATAGGGCTTCGTACTCTACTACGTTATTAATGGCAGGGAATCCGAGTGTCATCAAATATTTTATCTCTAACCTATCTAAAATTATCAGGACTACACTAATCCCTTTCCCTGATTAAGAAGATGACCCTTCCACGTACAAGATCCCTGTTGGAGCCTTCTCATGCTAAACTGGGTCTTCATTCTTCTCGAAATCCCCTGGAATCGAGGGTCGTTATTTCGCCTATGAAATCCATGAGAGCTTGCCTTTTTATAGTCGGCCATGCTTGGAATTCTATGTCAAAATCGCCTAATTCCACAGTCCATTTGATTAATCACCCAGATACCTCAGGTCTTTGCCGGATTCCTTTTAATAGTTGATCAATTAGGATGACGATCTTATGAGCTTGAAACTATGGCTGAAGCTTTCTGGCGAAGTGGATCAGTGCTAAAACTATTCTTTCGACATGCAAATAACAAGTCTCTGTATTTGTCAGAATTTTGCGGACATAATAGACCGGCCATTGTTTCTTAGACTCTTGTCAGACCAAGACCGAGCTTAATGCCGTGTTGAATATGGCCAAATAAAAGTATAATTCTTCACTTTCTTTCAGGGATGACAGAAGCGGAGGGTTGGCGAGATATTCATTTAGTTCTTGAAAGCTGACTGACACTCTTCTGTCCATTAGACTGTTCGCCTTGATCCCCCTCAAAGCCTTAAAAAGGAAATATATTTCTCGCCAAATTTTGCCAGAAATTGGGAGAGCACTGTGAGTCTCCCGATTAGCCTCTGACTTCCTTCACGATTCAGAGAAGGATTCATATCCATAAGTGCTTTTATCTTATTTGGGTTCGCCTCGATTCTCCGATGAGATACTATGAACCCAAGAAATTTTCTGAAGGCTACCCCGAACACGTATTTTGTCGAATTCAGTTTCATTTGATGTACTCGGAATACCTCGAAAGCCTCATCTAGGTCCCAAATATGGTTGTTGGCTAATCTACTTTTGATGAACATGTCATCTACATACATCTCCATATTCTTCCCGATTTGAGCCTCAAAAATATTATTCACCAACATTTGATATGTTGCACATGCATTCTTTAGGCCAAAGGATATAATTTTGTAACAGTATATCCCCAGGTTAGTCATAAAGAAGGTAAACTCCTGGTCTTTTGGACACATTCAAACCTGATTGTATCAAGAGTAAGCATCCATGAAACTCAATAGTTCATATCCGGACATTGAATCTACCAATAAATCAATCCTCAACAACGAAAAACTATCTTTTGTGCATGCTTTATTTACGTCAATGAAATCAACACACATCTGCTATTTTCCGTTACTTTTCTTGATAAGTACAACATTGGATAACCAATCCGAGTATGGGGCTTTCCTTGTGAAGCCCGCATCAAGTAGCTTTTTAACTTCCTCTTTTATAGCGATGAGCTTCTCCATGGAATAATTCCTTCATTTCAGCCAAATAGGTTTGTGACCTAGGATCATGCCTAATCTGTGAACCATCACTTTAATTGGTATCCGTAGCATATCTGCTGGTGTCCATGCAAACACTTCCGAGATTTGCCGAAGGAAATTCATCAATTTCTCCTGTAGTTGATCGGGAAGGGAGCTTCCGACTTGCACATATTTTTCGAGATTATTTGGATCCAGTGGAATTTGTTGGTTGACTCGCCGGATTGGCCTGGTTGTAGGGCTACTTCATCTCAGAGATTGAATTCCTCTATCGATTGATTCAGAACCGTCCAGCCTATCTAGGCAACATAACAAGTTTGGTCAGTGACTTGATCGCCCAATACTTTCCCTACCCCACATGGGGTCATAAAACTTCATTTTCAAGTAGGTATTGATGTCACCGCCCCGAAAGCTACTAGGTAAGGTCGACCCAATATCGCATTGTAAACTGAGGGTATATTCACTCCTAAGAATGTCAACATTCGAGAAGCTATTTTCGGGTGTGATTTCAGTATAACTTCTAACTAGATGGTTCCTTAGACGGGGATAGGTTCATTGTCTAGCCCGTATAGAGGACCTCGATTGGCTTCATCTGGCTTCTTTTGAATCCGAGTTTAAAGAAAGTATTAAGATAAAGCAAATTCCGAGAACTTCCGTTATCAACAAAGACTCGTTTCAACTGGTAATCGATAGTACTATCTAAAACGAATGTAAATACAACAAGAGGATCAGAATAGGGAGTTATTACACAAGTCATATTGTCGTCGCTAAAACTAATGACATCATTCCCTATTCCTAGCTTCTGTCTTTTGCTGTTGGAAATCTCTCCGGGACGACTGGAAACTTCAAATCTGGGTGGCCTAGTTGATATCATGTTTACCACTCCCGTGGCCACTCGGTTATGAGGTTACTCTTGTTGTTCCGTCCCATCATTGCTCGTATTGCTGGGAGTGTGTCCCAAACTCCCCTGTAAATGAGGATTTGCCTAAATCGGCCATATGTCCGACCGTGTTTTTTTGGAACAGTTATTGTTTGATTTTTCTAATTTTTTCATCCACCTGAGAGGTGGAGGCAATCCTCTTTGTATTGAAGAATGTCCTTAATTCTAAATGATTTGCGAATACATGAAAAGCCTGTGAGCTCAGAGCATTTCTCGGGAGGCTACTGCATGAAGCCTTATCTCGAACCAAATGTGTTCGTCTCAAGAGCAGTGCAAATTTTGTCATTTAGGGCTTTCTTCTCGGGCTTTAAAGTTAACCAGACCTTCAAGCCGGGTTGGGATTTTTTCATTCAGGAATTCTCGAGCTTTTGAGTTCCCGGGTTGTGCGGTTACCCCCTGTAAAGGAAGCTTTTTCCTTCGGTTCTTCCTTCTAGAAGTGGAGACTTATGAATTCAAGGCTAGAGCCCCCAATGAGTGTCCCTCATATCTATTCGAAAGAGATTTAAGTATCTTGGACATGGAGTTGACTTGGGCTGTGAGCGTCTCGACATTTACAGTAGTGAGCAGACGGACATCCTCGCGACTACGCATTGTCGGGTCGTCATCGCAAAAGATGATGTCCTTCAGTTAACCAAATTGGGCCCTGGTGTTAACTATCCTTGCTTTGTTGTACTAGCGTGAGATGATTTTTCTTGTTGACGAGAACGGATAGTTTTACCGCGTTCTCACAGACGGCGCCAATAATGCATCTCAAGAATCCAGATTAATGCATAAATTATGGAGCCGCCTAGTCTTGCTTAAATGCTCAACTAATAACAGGATCAATTTTCGTAACTCTGAATCTGAATCTTGTACACTAAAATAGAATAAATTAGAGGTCAGAAGTATACAAGACTCGCTTTCCGATATATCTCCTGACGCTTAAATCAATGATCTTTTTATTCGGATTGGAAAGATGAAGTAAATACCAAAATTTAAAGAGGATGGGGATGAGTGTGGGTCTGGAGGGCAATGCTCCTTTTTGTGCACTCGAATAACTGAGTGTTTTTCTTCTCTTTTTCCCTCCTTTGTTTGGGGAGAAGTATTTATAACCTGGGATCTTGCTTGACCGGTCAACATTTGATATGTGTCTAGAGCCGTTTTAGATTAACTACGGGGAGTCATTACTTTTGGCAAATAACTTCCGTTCCAATTTAATAAGATTACCTAGTTGATAATGATAAGGCCAATTTAGCCATTTTCTGGATCGGGTTATTAATTGGCTAATGATTATCCTTCGGTTTGTTTTTATTTTTTAGTAACTGACCGATCGAATTAAGTCTTTTAGTTAATACCCTTAGGAGTTACTATTTAACAAATTGACTCTGGCTTCACACCACTTCTTCGTCTAGGCCGCTAGGATGTTAGGCCTTGATCGAAACTTGCGTTGAACCGATCCATCTTGGGTCATACCCATCAATATATAATATCAATATATAATAAATATATACGATATTTT
>JAODPA010026225.1:0-12722 GCA_025585075.1 Nepenthes mirabilis
CCCTCTCTTAATCTATAAAAAAATAAATCCCCAAATATTTCTTGTCAATACTATAACTGGAATAACATTTTAGTTATGTGAATTTAAAATAAAAAAATCAAAAGAAGCAAATAGATTTACTTTCTGACAATTCTCAGTACAGAAGGCCTAAATCGATATGGATTGAAAGGGAGTTGAGATGGGGTAGATCCTTTTGTCATTCTTAACCAAACCAACCTCTCAATTTTATTTGTACTTGTTGTCATCTCTTTTGTCTGGACTATACTCTCGATTATATCGAGCTTTTTGATTTTTTGTTAACCCTGACTATATATAGAAAATGAAAGAATAAGCTTATTTATCAGTTATTTAAGCCGTATTTCTTATTAATATCTCGAAAATATCTCACTATAGTTAGGACAATTAAACCAACTCTCATATTCATGGTAGCCAATTTGTGGCAACTGGCCTTTCCCAGGTTCATATTCAATTAGTGAACAAATCATATATTTTGTCCGGAAAGGAACACATGTTTTCTCTTTTTTTGAGCCTATCAAATCATAAAAGAGGTTCGTGGGAGCTCACCTTGGATTATTGCCCTAACTTTTGGCGGAGTTATTAGCATAAAAGAATAATTTATTAGGCCATTATCTACTCTATTTATTCCTAAAGTCACAATAAGCATGTTCACGGACATTGATGACTGTGTATGGTATAATGACATGATGCCTTATTATTATTTATTATTATTATTTTCTTTTTGGACAAATTGTAGGTACTCCTCTATTATTGCTTTTATTTTTTGTTTAGATTGGTAATTCATATAATTTTACATTAAATCAGTTTTTATATGCTACGTTTCTTTAATTTTAGGACCTACATTGTTGTTTGGAAGACTCTGGGCTGAGTAGGACCTTCTGGATAACCTTGTCATGTATATAACATCTTAGGATTGTGATTAACATGGCATATCAACTGATACATGCTTCTTTTGTTGGGGTCACTTCCTTGGTGGACGAGGACTCTTGTGAAGTTCGAGAACTTTAAAAATTGGACGAGGACTTATTAAAGGCGTCATGTCCGAATGATGGACATGGACGAGGACTCAAGCCATGTTGGCGTTGACTAATTCTGCAGTAGCAATTAATACGGGCCGACTGATAACGTAATTTGATTGGAAGTTGGTGGCGGCTACAACTTTCAAGGTGCTGTAGACCTGCCAGGCGTGCGCCTGGCAGGGGGCGTGCCCTGCCATCCTACTGCTAGGGTGGCTGGCTAGCCTTCCTAGGGTGGTTGTACATTTGTATATATATATAGGAAAGCTCATTCAATGCACTTTGTGAAGGAGGTTGGTGAGCAGCTGTGCTTCACTTGGGGCGTGCATTGTGAGTGATCAAAGGGCAAGCTTTGTTGTGAGAAAGAGATATAAAAACACACTTTAGTGGGAGATTAAGGGTTAAATACTTGAGATTATTTTCTTTCGTTTGAGCTTGTGTAGCTAACACTTGTAAACAATTCTTTTATAGTGTTTTCTCTCGTGATTTTTCCCTTACTTAAAGAAGGGTTTTTCACGTTAAAATCTGTGTGTTTTCTCTCGTTTTCTATCGTTACCTTTCTTGTCCGTCCAAGTGCTCTACTCTGTGTTGCTATCCGAGATCCTTGTCCGCTCGGTCACCGTGTTCTTCCACGCTTTTGCGCTAACAATTGGTATCAGAGAACTTGGTTCTTTGAACGTTGACCTTGTTACTGGCTGCGATGGAGGTTGGAAGCAAAATGATTTGCTTGAACGGATCAAACTATGACACCTGGCAGAGCAAGATGTTCGACCTGCTCTTCGTAAAGTCCATGCATGATCCCGTTTTTGCCACAGAAAAACCTACGGCAAAAACGGACGAGCAGTGGACATTGGAGCACAAGAAAGTGTGTGGCTTCATTCGGCAGTTCGTGGATGACAACGTGTACAATCACGTTCGCAGAGAGACGAATGCCAAGACTCTCTGGGAGAAGCTGGAAAAACTCTTCGCCTCCAAATCCGAAAATAATAAAATTTATCACTTGATGAGGCTAATGCAAGTCCGGTACAAGGATGGCTCATCTGTCGCCGACCACCTGAATGAGTTTCAGGGCTGCGTGGACAGGCTGAACGGCGTGGGGATCAAGTTCGAGGATGAGGTCCTCAGACTTTGGTTGCTAGCAACCCTCCCAGACTCATGGGAGGTTATGAGGATCACCATTGCCAATACAGCTCTTAACGGCGTGATGACTTTAGAAATGGCCAAAGGAGCTGTGCTGAACAAGGAAGTGCGACAGCGTTCTCAAGGCACGTCCACCTCTCAGCACTCCGAGGTCCTTGTTACGGAGTCCAGGGGAAGGAGCCGAGGACGTGGCCCAAAGTTTGAAAACAAAGGGCGGAGTAAGTCACGTTCTCGGTATCAAGACATGGAGTGTCACTATTGTGGCAATAAAGGCCACATCAAGAAGTTTTGTTACAAGTGAAAGCATGAAAACGCTACCAAGCAGAAGGGGGAGAAGAGACGAGACGAGGAAAAGTCCTCGGTCTCTGTTGTTACAGGAGGTGATCTCCTTTTAACCTGCGAGTCTCAAGACTCTGTAAATGTGGCGGAGCAGGCTTCCGACTGGGTGGTGGACTCTGGCGCATCCATCCACTTCACGTCCAGGAGAGAGCTGTTCTCCACTTACACTCCGTGCGCCCCAGGAGTGTTGAGGATGGGCAATATGGAGACGTCCGAGATTATTGGATAAGGGGACGTCTCCTTGCTGATGAACACTGGTGCCCGACTGATTTTGAGAGACATCCGACACGTCCCTGATATTCGCATGAATATCATCTCAGTTGGAAGACTGGATGATGAAGGTTACTGTAGCGTCCTTTGTGACGGCAGTTACAAGTTGAAAAAGGACTCCATGGTTATTGCTCGAGGAATGAAGGCATTAGGCTTTTACATATTGAAAGCCCAGTCCGAGGTGGCAGAGGTGAATGCCACAGGAAGTGTGAAGTCCTCGGCCTTGTGGCACAAAAGGCTCGGACACATGAGTGAGCGTGGCATGAGTCATCTGACGAAGAAGGGTCTCATCCCGCAAATGGATGGAGACAGGATGAGGACTTGCCCTCACTGCATAGCGGGGAAGCAGCGCAGAGTCTCCTTTCAAGGAGACGCATCTGGCAAGAAGTCCGAGATTCTGGAGCTCGTCCACACAGATGTGTGTGGTCCTCTCCCGAAGAAGTCTTTTGGAGGAGCACAATACTTTGTGTCCTTCATTGATGATTGCTCGATGAAGCTGTGGGTATTCCCACTCAAGACAAAGGATCAGGTCGCTGGAATCTTTGAGCAGTTCCTTATCCTCGTAGAGCGTGAGACCGGGAGGAAGTTGAAGGTCATTCGGAGCGATAACGGTGGAGAGTACATTGGAGTTTTTAATGCCTACTGCAAAGCTCACGGCATCAGACATCAAAAGACTCCACCCAAGACGCCACAGCTAAATGGCGTGGCCGAAAGGATGAATCGGACCCTGATGGAAAGGGTCAGGTGCCTGCTGTCCGAGGCTAGGTTGCCAGGATCCTTTTGGGCCGAGGCCTTGAAGACGGCCGCCCACGTGATCAATCGGTTGCCAAGTAAGCCTTTGGACGGGGAAGTTCCAGAAAGGATTTGGTCCGGTAGAGAGCCATCTTTTAACTATCTTCGGACATTTGACTGTAAGGCCTTTGCTCATATTCCGAGAGATGAGAGGACTAAGCTGGAGCCAAAGACAAAGAAATGTGTCTTTCTGGGCTATGGCGATGATGAACTTGGGTACAGGTTGTATGACCCAAAGGAAAGGAAGCTGGTGCGGTCCCGAGACGTAGTCTTCGTTGAAGACGAGACCATCGAGGACATTGGAAAAGAGCAGAAGACTCATCCCAGTACTTCCCGGACAGACAGAGTTGATGCTGATTCTATCCGTCCAGTGCCTCCTGAGTCTGATGTCGGCAGACCACGAGTGGATGTCAACCAAGATCAGGCAATTCCAGCGCCTCAGGATCAGGTTGAAGATTTGGCACCTCAACAGACCGAGGTGGCCCCTATAAGACGGTCGTCCAGGCAGAGACGTCCGTCTGTCTGCCTTCCAACAAGTGAGTTTGTCCTCCTCACTGATGCTGGAGAAACATAAGATTTTGACGAAGCAATGAGGAGCTCTCAGAAGGATGAATGGTTTGAGGCCATGAAGGAAGAAATGGCCTCCCTTCATGAAAACCATACCTTTGAGCTGGCTGAGCTACCCAAGGGGAAGAAGGCCCTGAAGAACAAATGGGTCTTCCGGCTGAAAATGACCGAGGACGTGTGCAAGCTAAGGCACAAGGCACGACTTGTGGTTAAAGGCTTTAGTCAACGAAAGGGTGTTGATTTTGATGAGATTTTTGCACCTGTTGTGAAGATGTCCTCGGTTCGTGTAGTGCTCGGACTGATAGCAGTTTTAGACTTGGAGATTGAGCTACTGGACGTCCGGACAGCTTTTCTCCATGGAGATCTGGAGGAAGAGATCTACATGGAGCAATCAGTTGTCCCAAGAGGGTTATGTTGAAAAGGTGCTTCAACGGTTTAACATGGGGACCTCCAAGCCTGTCAGTGTCCCACTGGCAAATCATTTTAGGCTGAGCAAGCAGCAGTGTCCGTCCTCGGACACTGAGAAGGCGCGCGCATGAGTAAGAAACCTTACTCCTCGGCAGTTGGCAGCTTGATGTACGCGGCCGTGTGTACGCGGCCGGACATTGCTCATGCGGTTGGCCTTGTGAGCAGATTTCTTTCAAACCCAGGTATGAAACATTGGTCTGCAGTAAAGTGGATCTTCAGATATCTCCGCGGGACCTCCAAGACGGGTTTACAGTTTGGAAAAGAGAAGCCTCAGCTGATTGCGTACACAGACGCAGATATGGCCGGGGACGTTGATTCTCGAAAATCAACGTCCGGATACTTGGTAAAATTTACGGGTGGGGTGGTCTCCTGGCAGTCCAAGTTACAGAAGTGTGTTGCCTTGTCAACAACGGAGGCTGAGTTTATTGCCGTGACCGAGGCCTGTAAGAAAATGCTCTGGATGAAGAGATTCATCCAAGAATTAGGTTTAAGGCAAGAGACATACAAGGTCATCTGTGATAGTCAAAGTGCCATTCATTTATGTAAGAACGCCTCGTTCCATTCAAGGTCAAAGCACATTGATGTACG
This sequence comes from Nepenthes mirabilis, assembly GCA_025585075.1. NCBI lineage: Eukaryota > Viridiplantae > Streptophyta > Magnoliopsida > Caryophyllales > Nepenthaceae > Nepenthes > Nepenthes mirabilis. Next base: position 5,199 of record JAODPA010026225.1, read on the forward strand.
TTATCATTGGGTAAGAGATATTCTTAATGATGGGCAGCTATCAGTTGATAAAGTCCGCTCAGATGATAATGGCTCGGACATATTAACCAAAGTTTTGCCAAAGAGAAAGTTGGAAACTTGTTGTGGCATCGCCGGTTTAACTGACTTCGCTCCCACCCGGTCGTGAGGGGAAGTTTTTTTTGCGGTCACTCCCTTGGTGGACGAGGACTCTTGTGAAGTCCGAGAACTTTGGAAATTGGACGAGGACATATTAAAGGCGTCATGTCCGAATGATGGACATGGACGAGGACTCAAGCCATGCTGGCGTTGACTAATTCTGCAGCAGCAATTAATGCCGGGCGACTGATGACGTAATCTGATTGAAAGTTGGCGGCGGATACAACTTCCAAGGTGCTGCAGACCTGCCAGGCGTGCGCCTGGCAGGCCGCGTGCCCTGCCACCCTACTGCTAGGGTGGCTGGCTAGCCTTCCTAGGGTGGTTGTACATTTGTATATATATATAGGAAAGCTCATTCAATACACTTTGTGAAGGAGGTTGGTGAGCAGCTGTGCTTCACTTGGGGCGTGCATTGTGAGTGATCAAAGGGCAAGCTTTGTTGTGAGAAAGAGAGATAAAAACACACTTTAGTGGGAGATTGAGGGTTAAACACTTGAGATTATTTTCTTTTGTTTGAGCTTGTGCAGCTAACACTTGTAAATAATTCTTTTATAGTATTTTCTCTCGTGGTTTTTCCCTTACTTAAAGAAGGGTTTTCCACTTTAAAATCTGTGTGTTCTCTCTCATTTTCTATCGTCACCTTTCTCGTCCGTCCAAATGCTCTACTCTGTGTTGCTGTCCGAGATCCTTGTCCGCTCGGTCACCGTGTCCTTCCACGCTTTTGCGCTAACATCTTTGACTTTAGTCGACAACTTTTAGCATTCTATCTTTTTACCGTGGATTGTCAAAGAGGTGTTATGACGAGATGGCTGAGCATGACATTCCTTGTTTAGTGAGTACTGCTCTTGTGGCGACATGTCCCTGATTCCCTATAATAAGGTAAGAACCTACATTACAAATTTGTGGGTAATGCCACGTCAACAAGTGGTCTAAGGATTGGCTATTGTCTGATCCGAAATATTCATAAGGATAAATATCTTATCAATATCAGGATATTTACAAAATTATAACTCAATTAAACTACTAAAAAGATTACTAATATCCGACATGCATAGCCAATGAGAATGCCACAGCTTTTATGCAATACAAAACCGTTATTTGAACAAAATTATACATCCTAAACTAATGTCTTGGGGGATAGTACTGTTGGAAATTTGACACCTGGATAACTCGATCCGGCGCAGCGAAATAAACCCGAACTCTTCGTCATAAGCAACCAAATTTATGAGCTCAACAAACAACCAATACATAATGATTTTTAACGTAAAAAATCATTTTAAATAAAGAAAAATATTATGGGATAAATTCTTAACGAATTCATTATAAATAGTGTCGGTTACAAGAACACCATCCGAAATCCTTTCACTCCAAACTCGAGTGAAGAATTGTTGAATACAATATCCTCTCAACACACCTGGCAACATACAATAGAAATATAATGAGAAAAAGAGCAACTAAACGAAAATACGTTTCTATAATCACTTCTAGAATAATGTATCAAACCCTGACGAAGAATGAACTCAAATCGGACCTCGACCCGATACTGAACATCTTCATCTTCTCTCTTATTGTTTCTTCTTTCTATGTGCGGCGCCCCTTGTGGAGATAGATTTCAAAAACCATAACCCTAAAACACGTGAGCCATGTTTTATACCACGTACCGGCGTTTGAGGGCCTGGTGAGCATGGATTGAACACACCGGTCTTGGATTCCACACTTGAGTGCCCGGTGAACGTATAATGAGCGCATCAAGTCTGGAATCTGCGCCTTTGCACTGCTTGAGCGTAAGGCGACCACCCACAATCCTCTATCAATATGAAATCAGCGCTTGAGCTCAACTCGAGTGCCCCTCAGGTGTCCAACTTAATCTTACCTCATCGCCCTTCACCGCGCACGCAAATCGTGCTCTAAAACTCCGATCATCGCACGAGCCTCATGCCAACCTTCGATAACTTTCCGTTTGTTGAACTACATACAAAAAAATGACCTAAAATCCCAACAAGTACAACATCTGATCATTTAGATTCCTAATTCAAAAATTTTTGAACAGCCTTTCTACTAACCTTCTCAACCTTTAAGTGTTTTTTAAACCTGCTAATTTGAAGGGAGTTGGTAAAGAAAATAAAAGTAAAAATGAGCCAATTGTTCAATAAGGTATATAAAATCTTTTATAATCAAATATACAACTTACCTTAAAAGATGTTGGAAGGGCAATGATAATAATTTTAGAATCGTCAGAATAATGTTAACTTGAAGATTTCGCCTTTGTCTCGATTGCATATCCACTTTGAATGAGTCGAAATGTTAACTTTGAGAATGAAAGGACTTATTGCTTGGTGCACTCTTTAGCTGCATTATCTAAGATGTATCAACCTCACTGAGGCTTACGAGTTGACTTTCCTCCTCATGTTTATTCCCTATGAATCCTATCATTTAGTTCTTCCTTGGCAAGCTTTGAGAATATATCTTCCTGACGCTCTTCTACAATCGGCAACACCTATGTAAGGCAAACTCTCCCATGTTAACCAGCAACTTACAGAAATCCTGCACTGGTTACACATCTTGAGAGCATTGCTTTGATTTTGCCTCTTCTATGGGAGAGGGATTCTTCTCTGTTATCAGGTTCAATTGCTATTCACAAATTCTCTTTGATGGGTGACATATGCCTCTTGATGGCTTCTAGCTGGGGGAGGAATTTAAAAGCCTTGGAGACTTATGTAATGCTCCATCTGACAAATGGGTTAGTGTGACTTTAAACATTGCTGCGTCGCTTAGAATTTGGTGGTGTCTCGACTCCGCAAAGCATATTGGCTTGCTGATGACAAGGGATGGTTGAGTGGTTTTCTAGTATTGGAGGCAATATGGTTGTAGCTCTGATTTTCCCTGCCACTATTCTTTTCAGGAAGAGGAGAGAGACAACTTCACATGGTATCGGGATTGCTTGGTAATGACCTTAAGGAAGCCATTGCTTCAGTGCAGATAGTTGCTTGATGGTGCTGTTTCTAACACTGAGAGGGAGCAAATTATAGCAAGCTTGTTGTCATCTCCTCTTGATGCAAGAATCCTATAACTTGTATCTTGATTTTTGTTGGCCATTACCAAGCAGTCATTCATTTTTTTGTGATTCAAGTCTTCTTTGTGGAACATTGCTCCTTTTTTTTATTTCTTCAACTCTTGTTGATTTAGTGATTTTTCTTCCATTGGAAGTGCTAAATATATGAACCATGACTATCAAGCTGACTTTCCACATGTGCTAGACCATGATCAAGGTCTATTGCACTAGTCCGTGATACGATGTTTTCTCTCTAATAGATTGTGAGCTGATGGCACATCTTCTAGGGATTTTTGAGGCAAAGGTTGTTGCGGAGGAGAGGGCTTAGATCGCATGGGGCTGAGGCAACAAAGAAGCATTCCTTCATATCTCTTGCTCGATTGAATGAGGATTGAGCGATGGGTCACCAAGTCTTGCCTTTTTGCCTAGGCTACTATCATGAGTGTGAGCTCTGATCTTCTTGCTGTCACTTTGATGGAAGACTTGTGACGTATCATATTTTTTAACCGGAATCTGGCAGAGTTTCAGCTATAATACGCCCATCAAACTAATACAAAACTTATAAATATCATGTACTTTATATATATTCACAAAACACAAACACATAATCCAAAAACCATAATATATATGTGGCTCCAAGCATCATGTCTTTGGACATCATGTCGAAATAGAGAGATACCACTAATCCCTAAAATACTCATCACAAAAACCCAATATATCATATATAAATATGATATCATGTATACAAAGATCGTATACATATATAATCCAATATATCATATTCTAGCTCAAGCATGTGACCAGTATAATAAATTACAAAAAAAACAAAATATATGTATACGATCTTCTTGATTTCAAAAGAATCATCATCTATACTAAAAATATAAAATATAAATTTTTTAAAATACAAAATATAACATTCCAAACCCTAAACTAAGCATTGTTCTTTCACTCCTTTTTGTCTGGCATGAATTTGTGCTGACCATCTAAGGGGGATAACAAAACAACAATGAGTGAGCCAAATACTCATCAATGCACATATATAACAAAGAACATGCAAAGTTCATCTTCAAACCATAATAATGTATATAGGAAGGAACAGAAACAAATGAGAGATTATAAAATATGAATAGAAAAGAATGTTTTCATAATGTCTTTCAAATTCCTTTAGTCCTTTTTTCTACAGTTCTTCATTCATCCAAATTTACTGAAAACTTATTTCATTGGTGATCAGGATCAGTAGACCTTATTGACTAAAGGAGTAGTTTATCATAGTCTGAATTGTGTCTGCTGATACATAATCAAAAGCTATCTTCTCCCATTCAAGATCTAGAGGTGGACCGTCTATATATAATCCCTATAGATAGGACCTTAGCTGCACGCGGCCCCTTAGTAGATAATGATCTTCCATTATAATATATTATGGCATGTCAAAATATATTATTTGATGAATATTTTTCGGTCCAAGTTTTTAGTTTCTTATTTTCTTAGAAAATTCTACTCTTAGGTCCATAAATCTTGCATTCCCACTCTATTGGGGAACAGTTCATAAATCCTTTACTTAATTACATAATATCCCTAATTTATCCTTTTTTCAAAAAGCTTGTACAGATACATATTTTCTTATTACTGTATTACTATTCCTAGGTAATATTTCTTTATTTTTATGACATGTTCATGTTACTCAGGATATACCCCAACGTCTTTGTTCTATTTTCAAGTCAAAAAAATACTTGGAGACTGAATATATATTTTATATTTTCTTTTATTTTAATTCAATTTACTACTTACCAAAAAAAATCTTCATATAATCTTAATTACATGTATAAATCATTTGGAACTTCAAAGAGTTAGAAATTTCTTACCACATAAAGCCAGGTATAACTTTAGAACTCTCGAACAATAAATTCTTTCACAAAGGGTTCACAATGTGATTTTTAAAATATACAAAATTAATATATCCATAATACATAGCAATCAATCACGTTCATAAGTTAGAATTCAATTTTCTAAATTCACATTATGTATAAATTTCCAAGCAAATGGGATAAGAATGCGTGGGGTGCGGGTTAGGGTTTCGTTATAGACCAACTGCACAAAATATGGAAAATCAAATACTAAATCGGTAAATTTTTATGCTCAAGTCATGGGTATAAATTATTTAAAGCAAAATCTTGAATAAAACTCAAAATAAACGAGTAAAAGTGGTTCGAACGCCGGTTATGGTTTCCCCTGCACACAACCCACATAAAAACAACGAATCGGACAACAATCAATAAATGCTCGTGCTCAACTCGTGGGTATTACAAAATATATACTCAAATGGGTATCAGAACAAAAATACCCGAAAGAAATGGAATAAAAAGTACAACAAGAGAAAGAAAAGTATATTGGTGCATTTACCTTGACCCGATCTATCACTTTTCTAATTGGTTCTAGCTTGAAATCGGACTCGGGAATTGTGAACTCCTCTTCCTCTCTCTTCTCTTTATACTCTCTCTCTCTTCTTCGCGTGAAAGTTGGAAAAATGATGCAGAGAAACCCTTGCGGGTTTAAAGACCATGAGCCGACGCGCAGCAAGTGCGTTTGATCTAATTTTAGCGCTTGCCCCAAGCGCTTCAGCGCGCGGCAGGCGCTGACATACTCGTTCGGGCACCTACGGCGCCGCCCAAAGCACCTGGCGGGCCTCCACCACCGACACTTTTCACGCTCTTGAAATTTAATTTTTTAATATGAATTAAGCCAAATCTTAATTATATTAGCCTAATTGTCTTCTAATTATTATATTTCAAAATCTAAAACCTCACAAGACTCGTTCAATGACAAGTGTCTTTTGGTGTGTTGGATAGTGAATCAATGGCTTCGTTAAGGTCTCACAAAGATTCATCCGATAATTACGAAAAAATTGATACTAATTTGAACTAGCACTCAATCCTCGTCAAATGGGTCGGAATCACAAATATTTTCATTCATCCATTTTGTGCATAAAAATGCCCTAAAGATTATAGCATTTCTCAAATATAAACCATTAGAGTTTGGTAAACTTTATCCAAATTGATAATATGGTGATAAGGATCCGAATCATCTGACCTGATCAGAATTGAACATGCCAAAAAGCTCAAGCCATGAGCACTTATTATAAATTCACCACAAATAAAAAAATATCCATCATACTAACAACTTATTCAAATAAAAGATAATATAAATATCTATAATAAAATAAATTTTAGAGAATATAATGCTGATAAAATATTTAATATCTAATAAACTGGAAATAAAGTCTTGTCATATCTCATCATAAAAGCTATTAGACTCTTAAATTACATCTTTCTGAAAGTTTCTCAATAGCTATACAATGTCTACTAGAACACTATCGATATACTCTACTTTCGAGTTAAGAAAATATAATGGTAAGTAAAAAATTGAGCAAATATTGTAATCAATAATAGCAATAATTAATAAACATTTTTGACATCTATACAAAACATACAATAGCAATAATAATATGCAATTAACTATCAATTATCAAAGACTTAATATCATATTATAAATGAAACTCAAGAGCTATAAAAATAACTATCAAAAGTTTTCACCGAAACTAAATATGAATAAGAATATAGATTCCACCAAACTAATTTTAATAGAGATAACAACCATATGAGATATCATAACAATCTAATCGGATCTTATTTTATTATTATAAATCAATGACTATGCGTCTACCACTAACGATTGGGTAACATCAACGAGATAATCGATCCTAATATGTTTGACAAATGACCAACTATAATTCTCTTGATACCTTTTCACATTTGGTGCATAAGTATCGAACTTGACTCAGCTGACCAATATTCTCGTTACCCTCTTAGGGTAATGCAAGAATATGTTACACTCATATTTTCACAATCCAATCGGGATTCATGCCTACAAGAGATCCACAATATTTTGAGTCAAATCTACCTATCAAACCCAACACCCATTTGTAAGATATTCCTTGATATCTCAACATTGTCGTTTACTGGACTACAAGCATCCTTCCACGAACATGAAAATTAGGAATAAATAACTATTAATCACAATAGAGTTCTGCAAATTTCACATTTCTTACAACCATAATATTTAGATAACAAAAAGTCCATTCATGTTGAAAAAGGCACGTTTCGTGCTAACGTGTTTCGACCCCGTTAAAAGTATCGCGGAAGTAGTAGAAATAAATATCTAATACACGTAAAAGATATTTAGCACTAGATACATATGAGACTAACAATCATGCATAATATAATAACGATAAGTAATAGAGAGAAAGACACAATTTT
>JAODPA010026236.1:0-12721 GCA_025585075.1 Nepenthes mirabilis
AAAATCTACAAAGCTTGACTTCTGAGGGTGCCCCTGTGGTTAATGGCCCCATTCCTGATGCAGATGTTGAGTACCAGGATCTGTTATTTCCTCCATCTGATGGAGTGACTCCGGAGACGAAGCTTGCACCTGTTATCAATCTGAATCTCACGCCCAGCCCTATCGCTCGTATTTTAAAGAAATACTCCCTGGGTGCTTCAAAGTTTGAGGAGCCGTCTACTTCTAGCTCTGTGGGTAGCTCAGTACGGGCTAAGGAAAAATCTCGAAGTATGAATAAGCCCTGTAAACTAAAGTGATTTGTTGTTTGAAAAGGCGGAGTACCTCCCATGTCGGAGTGTTTTTGGACGGAGTGGCTTTGGGCGGAGTGACTTTTGGCGGAGTGATTTCTTCACTAATTGGCCGGAGTGGCTTGCGTGCTTCCTTTTGTCTTCTTCTATCCGGAGCACTTTGGACGGAGTGCTTTCCTTTTTTCAGAGCTTTCCTTTGGTAGGAGTGGAGCGTGTTCCTCGCTGACCGGAGAGCTTGAAGCTCCTTTTGGAGTGGATCTTCTCGGCCGGAGTGACCTTTCTGCGATCTTTTTCAGAGCTCCTATGCTTCACCAAATGATGGACGGAGTGGCTCTTGTTCTTTGGCGGAGTGCTTTTTTTCCGGAGTTCTTCTTTTGCCGGAGTGAAAATGTCCGGAGTGCATTTTCTCGGTGTGATGTTTTCCGGAGTGAAATTAGCTGGAGTTCTTTTTGCCGGAGTGCATCTTTCTGGAGTACTATTCGCTGAAGTGCATTTTTTCGGCATACCTAAACCGGAGTGCTTTTTTCCGGAGTTCTTTCTTATCGGAGTGCAAATATCTGGAGTGCAATTTTCCGGTGTGAAGTTTTTCGGAGTTGATTTGCTGAAGTACTTTTTGCCGAAGTGCTTTTTTTCCGGAGTACATTTTGCTGAAGTGCAATATTCCGGAGTGATTTCTTTTGCTGGAATGCTATTTGTCTCCTTGGACGGAGTGGTGTAGCCGGAGTGATTTTCTGCGATCTGGACGGAGTGTCCTTAATGACTTGTGTCATGTGTTTAGGGGTTTCCCTTTTTTTTTCTATGTGTCTTTTTCCAAGTCGGCAAAACATTTGATAAAAAACACAGTCTTTATAAATTTTACATTAATTTAATGTAATTAATTACTTACCAAAAAAAATATTATTGTAATTTTATTTCTTAATGACTATTGTCATGAGTTAAGGGGTTCCCTTTTTCTATGTTTCTTTCTCCAAGTCGGCATAACACTTGGAAAAAAATATAGTTCCTTGTACATTTTTCTTTAATTTAATGCAATTAATTACTTACAAAAAAAAAAGATCTGGTGGATGTTTGCCATGAAGGTCAATTCTTCACCTGGAACGATGGCCGCGACCCCTCCTCCCGAATTTTCAGAAAATTAGATAGAGTGGTTGCAAATGGACATTGGTTTGATTTTTTCGGAAGATCTAAAGCAGTATTCCCTCTTGCCAGATTATCAGATCACTCCCCATGCATCCTTCTTCTCGTGGATCACGCAGCTCGAAAACACGGGATGTTTCGGTTTAATAATTTTCTCACCAAATCCCCAAACTTTCTTCCTGTGGTCGAGAAAGTTTGGGAGATCGAGACTGTTGGTACTCTGATGTTTAGGCAGGTGTCCTCTCTCAAAAAGGTGAAGGGTATGCTCAAAACTCTAAATGCCCATTGTGGGGTATTTTTTTTTGGTAAGTAAGAATTTTGGGAACATTGTCTACTCGCTGCCAACGCGTAAAGAGAAGTTCTCCTCCTTCTCTCTAACTTTCGAATTTCAAAATTTGAAATTCGATTCTGCCAGACGTTCCTCCCGTCTCCGGCGGCGGTGCTCGTAGCCGTCCATGGCCGACTCCCTTACTCCTCCTTCGGTGTCCGCCCCCTCCGTCTGTACCCATATCTCCTCTTCACAGAACTCCGTCTCGCCCTCTAAAAATTCTTCCTCGATTCTTCCTTCGCCTTGGACCTAGGAGTCTCCGTCAACCATGGCCGATCACCTCGTGCCTCTTCCGGGCCTTCTTCCGGTCGCCTCTTCCCCTGTCCCCACATCATATCCTAAGGCTTCGTTGTCTTCGGCACCATCTCCTTCCCTCCCAGAAGGTCAATTTTCGGGCGACCCGAAACCTAAGGATTCCGTTTTCGTCTCCAAGGGTCCTGTCAAAAGCTCCTCTAGTTGGGTTGAAATTGTACGCAAAGATAGTCGTGAGGAGCGAATGGAGCTGAAATTCTTCCCTTCGGTGGCTGGTGGGGATGTTTCATCCATTATCTCTCCTCCGCCAGAAGTCATTGACCAAGGACAGGCGTTCTGGCGCTTCTCTCTGGTTGGATATTTCTGTGACTCTCCCCCTCATTTTTTGGCGGTCAAAGCCATTGCAAACAAAATTTAGGCCAGATTCGGTCTCACTCACTCTGCCGGCAACGATGACGGTTATTTCTTCTTCCGATTCTCTTCGCAGGAGATGTTGGAAAAATGTCTTCGTGCTGGCCCTTGGACCATGGCTGGTAAGGCGATTTTCCTCAAATGCTGGAAGCCGGGGATGCATCTTAATAAGGATGAACATAAACGCTTTCCCATCTGGGTCAAGCTCCTCAATCTGCCGATTGAGTATTGGACTCCGGCCGGGCTCAGCTGGGTGGCGAGTGCTGTAGGCATTCCTCTCCAACTCGACCCCCGTACTGCTCGTATGGAGAATATATCCTCCGCAAGAGTCTGTGTGGAAGTGGGAGTCGATGGGCCATTTCCCAAACGGTTCTCCATTAAAGCCAGTCATGATTCGGATCCCATTGAGGTAATGGTGGAGTATAGCTGGCGGCCTATCAGATGCAGTCGTTGCCGTCTGTTGGGGCATGATGAAGATCAATGCCGTCCCAAGGATGCTAAGCCTCCATCTGGTATCTCCCGTTCCAAATCTCTCATTTCTGCTCCTATGGTTAATGTCCCAATGGCCTCAACATCTTGCCATGGGACCGTGGATGCTGTTTGTGCCCCTTCTGTGTCTTCTCCCCCTCACCCAATTGATGCCCAGAAGGTTGCTGTGGGCCACAGGGGTGGTGGAGGAAGCAGCCCCACCATTATGGAGGTGCCAGACCCTCAATATCCTCCTGGTTTGCCGGTTTCCCCAATACCAGTTCCCTCAAACATTGGTCTGGTATCCCAGACTCCCATGAAGTCTCTTACCTGTTCCCCTGTTCCTGGCCCCCCCTTCTGTGAGTCCTCTGCTATGGAGTCTAAGGATGATCCAGCTTGCTTGGATGGCTCTTCCAAGGCCTCCGACGATGTCCTGGCCTCTTTGGGGTCTGGTGGATATTCTGTTGATCCAATCCCTTCTGTTACGGAGGTTTCTCGGCCTGTTAACCAGGGCTCTCCCCCCTGCCAATTGGAATTGGTTGTTCCTTCAATCTCTCCAGCTGATAATGGGCACCAAGAGTGCCCTTTGGAGACCTCCGGATATTTGAATGATTCCCGTCATCCTCAGATGAAGGGCTCGGCTCCTAACTCCCCTGATTCCGGGATTGGTCATCACCACTTGGATTTGGATGAGTATTTGCTTACCCCTACCTCTATCAAGAGGATTTCTTTGAAATACTCCTCAAATTCCCCTTTGGTTGATGAATTGTCTTTTTTTTTTTGGTAAGTAAGTGATTTGGATTAATGGGAGAAAAAATTTACAATTAATGATTTATCACCTAGTATTTTTCCGACTAGGGGATAAACCATAGATGCTAGGGCATGCCCCCGAGCACTCAGATACAACGAAAAAACCAACAGAAAGACAAAAATGCTGGTATTCGTACAGTACAAATAAAGTACTCTAACATCAGTAAAACAGTTTCTAAACAAAAACATGCCAATTTAAGGCAGTTCTCTTGAAATCAGCTTCACACCTGCAAGATGAAACTGTTACTCAAGCCAAACTGCGAAGCGCAACGCCATACCCCATCAAACCGGCAAGATGGCAACAAACCGGAAAACAAGGAAGCAGGAACCGGAATACTCAAGATTCGTAATCCAGTCCGGCATGTAAACCTGTCAATCCGGTTTGCACAAACTGGAGAGCGAATTGCATCCCGACAAACAGCATATTACAGAAAACTGCCTCAGACCAGCAACTGACCAATAGTTGCCCACAAATACCCTCCAGACCAAACAGGGCGTCGCCATACTATGAAAAAGAAGCTCCAATCCGCTTCAGACACCACGAACGCAGCAAAGCAACCTCCACGTAAGCAAAACGAATTCCATTCCGGCAATTAGCCAAACTTCAGCAAAAACTGCACATTAGCAGCAAAGCTTCAGCCGGGAAGAGGCAGCCAGGAGGGGAAAGCAATCGGGCAATCCGGCAACAGTGAAGCAGGGCCACTTCAGCATGAGACCAAACCGGAAAACCGGGCAAGCCACGTCAGCAATTGGATTTGCAGACCATATCGGGAGCAATAGAGAGCAGGAACGGAATGCTCACATTCCACTTCAGCAATACGAATCCCATTCCGGCAATAAAGCCAGTGCAAACCGGCTTTGCACAAAAAGAGAAATTGTCTTCCAAACCGGCCTACCGGTATTGCACAACCACTAAGGGGACCATCAGAGTCAGCTATATACCAGCAAAGGCATCCGAGTTGCAGCACAACTTCAGCAAAAACACTCACAAGTCCAGCCAATCAGTCGAAAACAGACTCAACACCCAAGCAACTTCAGCAGACAGCAGCTGCTGCCTCCCAAACAGCCAATATCACCAAAGCTAGATCCCAGCTAATTAGCATAAAGCGAAAGTAAAGGCAACAAAATCACATATGATCCAGCCAAAGAAGTAGATGAGGCCCGGCATCAGTAGATTGGATGACAGTAGCCAATAACACCTGATTGCTGCCAAGGGTGAAAGCAGCAGCCAAGCCCATTGTTCCAAGAATTTGCCGCATGAGAAAACACTAGCCAGTGCATCCATTCAACCAAATTCAACAGCAGAAATAGCATTACACCGGCCTACTACAGAGCAGAACAACTCTAACCACCAACCTCTTCAACACCGATCGAAGACGATCAGACAGACCCAATCCAGACTCCCGAGTACCAAACCGGCACAACATGCGAGCAGGTCACACCAGCAAATCATCAGATCGGCAGCTACAGCAATCAAAATCGGCAACAAAGGAGTTATAACATAGTTTTTTGTACGGAGTCAACAATCTTTTTCTATTTTCTGTTAGATTGCTCCTCTTAGAGGTTTTTTGAGATATTCTCTGATGTACTAGTTGCTCGGGGTATGCCCTAGCGTCTTATGTTCTAACTCCAAGTCAAAAAACTTGGAGTTATAACATAGTTTTTTGTACATTTATTCTCCCTTTAATCCAAAATACACACTTACTTACCAAAAAAAAAAAAACATTGGTCTTACCAATTATTTTTCAAAAAATCTAATTTTTAATGATCTTTCGTTATGTAGATTTTGTTAGCACATTTATAAAATAACTCAGGGAAGGTCTAGGCAATGTTGCAGTACTTTCTCTGTTGGTTCATCATATGGCTCACCACTAGTTTAGACTACTAAACAATTAGGCTAAAAACTAAATGATCAATATCTCTCTTTTTCGGCTCAAATGCCTTTGTATGCTTTTTTTTTTTTGGTAAGCAAGTATTTTGGATTAATGGGAGAAAAAATTACAAATCGGATATTTTATCGCCAAGTAACGTGACTTGGGGATAAAACATCTACTGCTGGGGCATACCCCGAGCAACCAGTACATCCAAAGGTACATAAGAACCTCTAAGAGACCAAACATTCTACAAAATCAATAGAAGATGAAAAAAAAATACATCACAACCCAGAGGGGGAGCATCGCTTTCCAACCCCCTGTGACCAGAACGTACTTCGACAATCACTTCGGAAGATCCCTCCGCAAAGAGCACAACGGTCCAATACGCACTCCGGCAAAGGAGTACTCCGCCGCATTGCACTCCGTCCAAAATCACTCCGGACCAATACGCAGTCCAGCAAAGGAGCACACTGGCACATTGCACTCCGTCCAAAATGCAATCCGGAAATTACCACTTCGGAATTTGTGACACTCCGTACCAAGCAGTCCATCCTGCGTCAGTCCGGCTCAAGCACTCCGTCCAAGTCACAACGGAAATGCACACCGGAAGCCATACCAAGCAGTCCGTCCAAATCACTCCGGCTTCAAAGTACTCCGGAACTTTGCGCAAAATATGCACTCCGGATTAATGCCACTTCGTCCACTCCGGCAGTTGATGAAATGAAAGCACTCCGCCAGGGAAGCTTGGCCAGAAGGAAACGACCCAAACACAAAGTCATTCCGTCCAACAGAATAAAAGGGCCCAATAGATCCATTCCACTCCGTCCATCAAAACGCAAATGAATAGCCACAGAGGCCCTTCCGGCTTTAAACCACTCCGGCAAATGACATGCAATCAGCCACTCCGTCCTTAAAGGGCGCAAGGCCACTCCGGCCAAAAGTGACACACTGCCACTCCGGCCAAAATCCACTCCGTCCATACAAGACACAAGGCCACTCCGGCCTTAGGGGACACAAATCCATTCCGGCCCAGACCAGCAATAGTGCAAAAACACCATTGCACAAGTCGGCATATGCAGGATTATGCATGAGAGGTCCGGTTTTTGGCAGCTTTGCGCCATCTCCCAGGCTTGTACTGACTCCAGGATTCTTCATTCGGGGACTTAATAGCATTACCGTGAAGCCCAGCTAAGAAATCACTCTGATTCCCATTCAGGGGATCCGGCCACTTTAAAGCCGAATTCAGCAAGGAAGACAGGAATCCAAAAACAACCTGCTCCTCCATTGGAGAGAATGAGGCACTATGGGTTTTAGTGGATTCAACCGTGAAAACTAATTGGAAAGCCAACAGATAGGCTTCATTGGGAAACCCAAATTCCGCCACATCTGGGAAGACAGAGCGGAATTTACTAAAGTTTTCAAGAGTTACATCCTGCCAGCACTTGTCCAGGAAGTCCTTAACAAGATTAAATGCCTTTGTATGCATTTTGTTTGTAATGTCTAAAAGTAGTTCATGATGCCATTTCATTTTTATTTGAATGTTGGACATTCAAAGCTGATGATTTACTTGCATGTCTTTGTTTTAACCCCCAGGAAATTCCTATGTAGCAAGTTATAGTGTCAAACTTTTTTAAAAAATTCAAGCATCATTACCAACCACAATCCCTAGTGGGTGCTCAAGCTAGCAATTCCCACTGTAATCTGCATTTTGATTTAGCATTTGGGCCCAGTTTTGATACTAGTCTCGACTAGGATTAACCCTCATTGGCTCTGGTCCATGAACTATTCTATCTCCTCTGTTTGGAGAATTTGGGTTGGATGGGACCCCAATAAGGTTGCTGTGAATATTCTCTCCAAGGAAAACCAGGTTATCCATACAGAAGCGCTTTTCCTTGAGGATAATTCCCGCTGCCTCCTGTCCTTTGTATATGGTGCTAACCTGGAAGGCACTCGGAAAATCATTTGGCACAGTCTAAGGAGGCATTCGGGCCTACCGGGTGACCTCCCTTGGGGTGGTCCTGGACGATTTTAATGCCATTCGCTCGGCGACTGAGGCCCTTGGTGGCTCTTGGCACAATAAAAGTTCCATCGATCTTAATGAATGCCTCAAGGACTGTGATCAGGTGGATGTTTCTTCTGGCGGAGTGATTTATTCACTTAATGGTCGGAGTGGCTTGCGTGCTTCCATTTGTCTTCTTCTTTCCGGAGCACTTTGGACGGACTGCTTCCCTTCTTTTCGAAGCTCCAAAAAGCCGGAACATCTTTATCGGGTGTTCCATATGTCCGGAGTGTCCACATTGTGAACATTCCGGAGTCCTTGTGCCTCACTATTAGGAAGGACGGACTGGAGTGTGCTCCCTGCTGACCGGAGTGCTTGATGCTCCTCTTGGACGGAGTGGATCTGCTTGGCCGGAGTGGCCTTGTGCAATTTTTCGGTGTGAAGTTTTCCGAAGTGAAATTTGCTGGTGTATTTTTTTGTCGGAGTTTTCTGGAGTGCTTTGGACGGAGTACTTTGGACGTAGTGGCCTGCTAAGTCTGATGTCCTTTTGACCAATGTGGCCTTATGACTCTCGGTGGACGGAGTGTTTTCCACGCTCTCTTTCAGGACGGAGTGCCTTGATGAGTCCGGAGGGGCTTGTTGAGTATTGTATTTTTTGGGCCAGACTGGCCAGGTGCGAATTGTGGCCGGAGTGGCATTTTCTGGAGTGCTGCTTTTGGGCCGGAGTGGAAAGGCCTGAGTTGTGACCGGAATGCCAAATTTTCGGTGTGCTGCTTTTGTTTACAGATTTCCGGAGTGCCTTTGTATCTGGTTTCTGGAGTGCCTATTTTCTCTAAGATGCCGGAGTGGCTTGCTATGGAGTGATTTGCACGTGCTTCCGGATGGGTTTTTTATGGGAAGGCTAGAGAGAGATGCTCGTCCTTCTCTCTAGATTTTCGTTTCTGCTGAGATTTCAAATTTGAAATCTGGTCTGCTGAAATTTCTTTACCCTGCCTTGGGTGCTCCTCCTGTTTCCCGTCCGGACCTCGAACTTCCTTCTTCTCCCAATCGTCCTTCTGACGCATGGGCTTCGCCCTGTTCGTCCGTCTTCATCCAGCGACTAGATGTTCCCCCTCTCCTGCGTCGGTGTGTTTCGGCCTTGTCTTCAGGGGCCGATTCAGCTTTCCTTGAGTGAACGCAGCCTTTGTTGCCTTCCAAACTGGCATCTCCGCCTTCGCTACCCCCAGTTGCTCCCGTCGAGTCCGGTTCGGGTTCCCTGTCTGCCGTCTCTGAAGCCCTTGGTGGTTCTTCGCCCAACCCTTTGCATCTTAATTCTGGTGAATCCCTCCCACCGTCCTCCTGGATAGATGTTGCCACGCGCAATGGTATTTGCCCTTCTCTTAAATTCTACCCCCCTCAAGCTTTTGATGGGGATATTGTCTCCATATCCCCTCCTGCTGATGTAATCCAGCAGTCCCAGGAGATCTGGGGAGCCACTCGAGTGGGATATTTCCACGAATCTCCTTTGCATTACCTGGCGGTTAACAACATTGCCCGCAAAATTTGGGCCAGGTTTGGGCTCTGCCATGTGGCTGGGAACGAGAACGGATTTTTCTTCTTTCGATTTGCCTCTGAAAAGCAATTAGATCTCTGTTTGTCGAATGGCCCTTGGACTTTTGGCAAACACCCACTTTTTCTTAAACGTTGGGTGCCGGGGATGGAGCTGTCTAAAGCCCCTATTCAAACCTACCCAGTCTGGATAACCCTATCCAACATCCCGATTGAATTCTGGACACCCTTGGGACTCAGCTGGATTGCAAGTGGAGTAGGGAAACCTCTTCATTTTGACCCGATCACAGCGGGTTGCACTTTGCTCGAATTTGTGTTGAAGTGAGTAAAAATGCTCATCTTCCGAAAAAGATCAGGGTTAATACTGGTGTTAAGGATTCGGCCTTGTCTGTCGAAATTCAGGTTGACTACCAATCGAGGCCGAAGCCCCATGCTAATGGTCGCTCTGCTTCTCAGAAAGGTTTCAGAAGGGTTAAGGAAGGCTATAAGGCACAGGATTCTCTGAAGCCTGATGTTGCCAGGTCAGTCCCTGGGGCTACCTCTGAGTCTCTAAGGGAAGGCTCTTCTGAGGAGATATCCAGAGTTACTCCTTCTAGCATTACTGAAGTTGATGTGCCAACTGATCTCCCTGTATCGGATGTTCAGATTGATAGGATTCCAGATGAGGCTCCTTCTGTAGTGGCTTGCTTTAGCTCTGAGATTGTCATGAAACCTGCAGTTGCTGAGGGGACTGTTATGGATGTTTTTGAATCGGTCAACTCATTTGCGATCCTCCAGGATCCTAAGAATTTAGATGAGATGGAGCTTCAATGTGGTCTTTTGTCTCAGGAGAGCGCCCGCACTGCTCCTGGCATCACCTCCTCATGTGCGGCTGGACCTAACTCATTGCCCCTCCAGTCTGAGTGGATCCTCCTTGTGCACCGGATGCTGTTGGCTCAGATGCAGATTCGCTTGATACACATGGGCTCCCTTCACTTGACTCTGTTGTTCAATCTTCAGACGTGACCCCCTGTCCCACTATCCCAGCCGTATCACACGTGACTCTGTTGTTCAATCACGCTGCTTCGTCTGCTAAGCTGATGGAGGTTAAAGTTGCCTATCACACTGTCCCAAGCAGACTAAAGTCCCTGCCCAAGGCCACGGGTCCTACTGTTGATGAGGGTGGGTGTTCCATAAAACCCATCCCTGATCAGGTTTTGGTGAATTATGCATCTCCTGATGCGGGGATCTCAGGTAAGATGGTTGATTCCTCTCCTGTTTGTGGGGAGATTGCTCGGGATGATGGGGCTTTTCAGCAGCTTTGTTTCCCTGCCATTGATGTATGCTCTGCACGTGGTTTGGTACCTACGATGCCTTCTCAATTAATTGATTCAGATCCTATTCAGACATCCTATGCTGCGTGCGCTGCTTCAGTTGTGGATGATCCTGAGGAGGATGGGGCTCCCTCTGGGTCCATAACAGATGAGCCTGTTATTGTTGTCGCTAATGCTGACCAATCAGTTGAGGTGCCTTCTGCAGAGGAGCCTTGTTGTGCCCCCCTCTCTGCTGGTGTCGCTCTCCCTGAGGTGGCAGACGATGTTGAGGTGTTGGCTTCAATATCCAAAGATGAGATGCTTGTGGATCAGGCCCTAGATCAGGCTTCATTCTTAAAGAGGGTGCGGTTTGCTCCTGAGACCTTGTCTGCTGAGGCTCTCAGTAGTGTTCCTCATTCAGTCAGTCAAGTTCCATAGATCCAATATTGGAAACTTGGCTTCTGAGGACGTCCTGGTGGATGATGGCCCCAATCCGGGTGTTGATATAGAGTGCCATGACCTGTCGATTCCTCCATCTGATGGAGCGACTCCGGAGATGGAGCCTGCGTCTGTTATCGATCCGGATATCACGCCTAGCACTATCTCTCGTATTTTAAAAAAATACGTGGGTAGCCCTAATCGGGCTAAGAAGAAAAATCAAAGTAAGATAAAGCCCTGCAAATCTAAGTGATTTGCAGTAGGTGCTCCTTTGGCTCATTAAAAGGCTGGAGTGGCATGAAGTCATGCGTTTTTTGAAAGCCGGAGTGTTTGTGGTGCTGGATGTGGATGCTGGATTAATCCTGGATCCAGTTTGGTGAATTTGGTTGCATGGCTACTGGTGGGTTGGCTGTGTTGCTGTTGTGCCGGAATGTATATGTCCGTTATGCATTTTTCCGGAGTAAAATTTGCCGGAGAAAAATCTGCCGGAGTGGTTTTTCCGGAGTACATTTTGCCGGAGTGCAAGTTTCCGGAGCACCATTGCTTCGATGGAGTTTTTGGCCGGAGTGGCTTCCCTCTTAGGCCAGATTAGATGTGGTGAGATGAGGCCGGAGTGGCTCTGCTTGAATAGTGTCTGTGAACACGGTGGGCTCCCAAAAAAAATCCAGAGTGCTTCTTGCCGGAGTTCAATTTACCGGAGTGAATTTGTCCGGAGTACAATTTTCCAGAGTTAACTTTGCCGGAGTGAAATATGCCGGAGTGCATTTTGCTGGAGTGGTTTTTCCGGAGTACATCTCGCCGGAATGCAAATTTTCGGAGTTCTGTGCCAGTTCCGCTCCTCGTGTAAGCCGGAGTGATTGGGACGAAGTGGCTTTTGCAGGACGGAGTGCTTGGGACGGAGTGTTACACATTCCGGAGTAGTAAATGCCGGAACGCATTTTGCGGAGGAAGTTTCCAGAGTGCGTTTTGCCGGAGTGCAATGTGACGGAGTGATCCTTTTCCAGAGTGCATCATGGTCCGGAGTGCTCTTTGCGTAGGGAATGCAATGTGCCGGAGTGATCTTTGCCGGAGTGTGTTTTGGTCTCAGGGGGTTGGAAAGCGATGCTTCCCCTCTGGGTTGTGATGCACTGTTTTTCATTCTCTGTTGATTATGTAGAACGTTGGCCTCTTAGAAGCTGTTGTGTACCTTTGAATGTACTAGTTGCTCGGGTATGCCCAGCAGATAATGTGTCATCCCCAAGTCAAGCTACTTGGCGACTAAACATTAAATTTTTAGGACTGATGTCGTTGGTTTAGGGGACTCCCCTGTTTCTATGTTTCTTTCCCCAAGTCGGCAAAACACTTGGTTAAGAATATAGATCTTTGTGCATTTTCTTTAAATTTAATGCAATTAATTACTTATCAAAAAAAAAAATCTTCAGACGTGACCCCTTCATGGCTCTGGAGCGGGCTCAATTATTCAAGAGGGTGTGGTTTGCTCCTGAGATCTTGTCAGCAGAGACCCTCAGCAGCGCCCCTCGCTGCAGGATGTTGGCTCCTTGCAGTGATGTTTGTCATCCAACTAAGTTTTGTAGTTCAAATCTACAAAGCTTTGCCTCTTTCTTTTTTTTTTTTTGGTAAGTAAGTATTTTGGATTAATGGGAGAAAAATAGTACTAAATAATATGTTTATCTTCAAGTATTTTGACTTGAAGATAAAATATAATACGCTAGGGCATACCCCGAGCGGACCGTACAACAGAATATAGAAAAATACCTCTAGGAGGACAACGTTTACCGAAGACGATAATATTTGACAGGTCCATTGTAAAAAAAACTACTGAACCCAACCAACACAAAAACCAGTGGCTTGTCAAGGCAGTCAGTACCACCTACGAC
>JAODPA010026247.1:0-12721 GCA_025585075.1 Nepenthes mirabilis
TAAATTATTAAGATTCAACAACTTCAAACTAATACATGACGGGCTCCTTGCTCTACCTGAAGGGAACT
The DNA here is from genome assembly GCA_025585075.1 of Nepenthes mirabilis. Lineage (NCBI taxonomy): Eukaryota > Viridiplantae > Streptophyta > Magnoliopsida > Caryophyllales > Nepenthaceae > Nepenthes > Nepenthes mirabilis. The sequence continues at coordinate 69 of JAODPA010026247.1, forward strand.
GGGGATGTTGCTCTTGACAATTATGCAATTTTTAAAATAAAAAATATAATAAAATTAATGGGGATGGCTGAAATAGAAGGGCCCAATAAAGACGGTCAACCTAGGAAAAGCGTGGCCCACTGACTTAGAGAACGGTCAATGCCCTGGTTGACCAGAGATGACCCTCAGACGGCTGGATGCGGCCCAAATCGGATGTAGCCCACAACACTGTTCCTGCGCACGAGAAATTATTTGCCTTAACAGGACGCGATATGGAATATCTTTTCAAATCATGATCTCTCCTAGAAAAGAAGTCCCCAACTCAGCGTATCTCCCTCAATAGAAACCCCATTATTTACCGCGTGCAGAATCTCCACAAAGAAAGAAGGAATCTCTCCGACCCATCGTAGTTGCCCTAAATACCAACATTTCCTCAACTGATGGAAGGGATCTCTTCCAGGCAACTAGTAGCCAGCCTTATTACCCAAGTAAAGGTGACGAGATTCCATTGTTATAAAAAGCCCTCGAGATAGACTCTAGAGAACATGCTCTCTTCAGTATTCAAATTAACACAAGTGATCTAACTTTCGAACGAGTCCACAATCGCCATTCTCTCTTCCCATTGCTCACGCTCCCTCACCCAGTGTCCACAAAAGTGGCTCTCCACAAGTTCACTATCACCAAAAGTCGCTCCATGCCGAGCACCACCTTCGAGTCAAACTCATAAGTCTCCTTCCCCGCATCATTGCCAGTAAATTCTATCCTTGCATTTTTTGTTTTGAAAAAAGAATAACTGACTTGAATGTCGGAGGGTAAACCGGAGAGCGAGTCCCATCATTTTTCTTTGACATCTTGTCTTTTGTTGTAGTGTATAGAATCTAAGCCAAGAAACATGGAGACCAGGTCTCACATCCGTTCGAATTAGAGACCCAGTTGAACCCAAATTCGTCGAAGATTTGGATCAATGATACATCATTGGTGCCGTATATGAAAAATCGAACGGAATGCCTAACCACTATTTTACCAATAAGTACGGTGAACACAAGAGTCCAAGCTAGCATTCTGGCCAAGGATATCACCTCCCCTGGTGATGACCTCTCTACGGATAACTGGGTGGAAGAGCAACCGGCCCCCATTATCTTGACAATGGTGGAGTAGATGAATAACATGTTTCGGATGCTCCAGGTGCTCCGCACCTGCCAAGGTAGGCAGAGGCAGGGGCTCCCTCCTCTTCAACCCACACTTTAGCTTCCATGCGCAGAGGCTAGAGAAGGAAGAAGCCAGCTAAGAAGGCACCGCGTTCGAGCAATACCAATGTCTCAGCGGCATCAAACGCCTGGAGCTGCTCCAGGTTAGAAGGATGGCTGAGCCGCGGGACCCCGGAGGAGAGCACAAAACAAAGAAATCCGCGCTACTCCCACGACGAGTAGAGGCCCCTGGTCCAAGAAGGAGCCTCACGCATTACTCGAACAGCCAGTGGCAGCAGTTGACCGACACTACACCACTCGGCCGGACACTAGGAGTTGAGGATCTATCACAATACAAAAAAGTTTGCAACATCCTCTCAGGCGGAGGAGAAAGTTGACAAAATATTGAGGCGCGTGTTCAAATGAGAAGCCAGTGACCACTCCTCCGACCTGAAGAGGTCACCTTTCACCAAGAAGATCAAGACCAAGCCGCTTCTTCCCAGGTTAAAGATGCCGGCCCTAGGACCATACGACGAAAGTACTGTTCCCATGGATCGTCTCGACTACTTTCGCATCCTGCTCAACTTCTAGGGCCTGGAGGAGGCTGCTATGTGCCAGTGCTTTTTCCTTACTTTGAAGCGGGACGCTCGAATTTGCTTCTATTAGCTATCGATGAATTCGATATTATGTTTTTGGGACATTGCCTATAACTTCCTGTTGCAGAACGCCTTCAGCTGCCGAGAAGAGAAGCAGCTCTGACATCTTGCCCACATCAAACAAAGGTCGAGTGAGAATTTGAAGAAGTTCTTGGGAAGGTTTACCACTGAGGCCTAGAAAATACCCAAGCACACAACCGAGGTGAAGTTGAGCAGCTTCATTTCTGTTTTGGGGCCAGGCAACTTTTTGAAATATCTGGCCCACAAGGATGTGCAAACTTTTTAGGAGACTGAGTCTATCGCCTTAGCCGACATAGCAGCAAAGGAAGCTAACGAGGTGAAACACTTGGAACGGGTGGATCACCCCCACCCCGTGTCGATGGACGGAAAGAGGAAGAATGGGGGTTATGACAACCCCCATCGAAAGCAGCCCAAAATAGAGCTAACTATGCGGAGGGAGTTCAGGCTTATGCACCTGACCTCTCTAAATGACTCTCAAGCGAACACCCTCATGTAGATCAAAGAGGAGAAGTTCTTAAAGTAGTCAAAACTTGTGAAGAACCCGGTGGGAGCAGATCAGATGAAATACTGCGACTACCATTGATTTTCGGGTCATAGCACAGAGGATTGCCAGACTCTGCAGAAGGATATCGAAGAGTTGATTCAGAAAGGCCACATCACTAAATTTCTAAGGAACTTGGGTTAAAATATCAATCCGGCGGGTGAAGATAGGCTAAAATAATAGCAACTAAAGAATCGAGTTGCGACTGGAGTGGTCAATATGGTGACCACCAGACTGCCCAAGACCCACAATCCAGATCGCCAGGAGAAGCCAATTGGGAATAAGAGGCTAAGGGTAGGAGATGATGTCATTAGTTTTAGTAATGACAATATGTCACTTATAATCTCTCACCATTTTGACCCCTGGTTATATCCACTATCGTTTCAAATGGTATCGTAGATTATCAAGAAAAATAAGTATTTATTGATGATGAAAGCTCACGCGATTTACTTTATCTTGTCACGTATTTCAAATTGGGTATGAAAAAGGGTCAATTGAAATTAGCCGAAGGGCCACTCCATGGGCTAAATAAGGAACCAGGGGCTGTCCAAGAAACTATTCAACTGGAGATCACGTTGGGCATATACCCTAAGACAACATCCCGCTCGCTCACCTTCTTGGTTGTTCACTTGCTTTCTATGTACAACGTAATACTCAACTAACCAAGCTTGGCGGCATTTGGAGCCATAATATCGATACCCCATATGAAAATAAAGTTCCTGACAGTATGCAGTATTGGTGAAGTGCTGGGCGACTAGGTAACCGGAAGGATGTGTTATCTATCCCAAGTCATAAAGAATGCCGTGGACAAGCCGACCGAAGACCTAGACCATCGAGATAAAATGACTCTGCAGTAGGCATAGTCCTGGGAAGGCACCGATATCATTCCCCTGGACCTGGATAACTCGAAAAAATGTATACAGATAGGGGGCTCGCTCGTCAACCCCTTATGTGACCAGTTGGTCAGCTTCTTGAGGCAGATGCAGATATCTTCACGTGAATCCTCACCGACATATTTGGAATACCGATCGGAGTAATGGTTCACAAGTTGGACCTCGATCCCGGTCGTGAACCTATCAGGTAGAAGAGAAGAAACCACTCAGTCAAAAAGCTCATAGCCATCCTGGAGTAAGTGAATAAACTATTAGACGCTAGATTTATAAGGGAAGTCCAGTACCTAGACTAACTCTCCAACGTGGTTCTCGTTAAAAAGAGTAATAAGAAATGATGAATGTGCATCGACTTCATCGACGTTAGCAAAGTATACCTGAAGGATAGCTTCCCACTGTCGAGGATCGACTTGCTGGTGGACTCCACATCCAGCCATGAACTGCTAAGCTTTATGAATACCTACTCACGTTTCAACCAGATCCGGATGAGTCTGAAAGATGAGGAGCGTATCTCCTTCATGATCGACCAGGCAATCTACTGCTATAAGGTTATACCCTTCAATTTGAAAAATACAGGCACCACCTACCAAAGGTTCGTGAACAAAATGTTCAAAAAACAAATCTGCCAGAATATAGAGGGGTACGTGGACGACATGCTCGCAAAAAGTAAGACCACCGATGACCATATTTGTGACATCGTCAAATCTTTTGAGGTGCTCCGAGACACCAGATAAAGTTAAACCCCTCCAAATGTGTATTTGGAGTATCATCTGGAAAATTCTTAGGTTTTATCGTCTCCCAACAGAGGATCAAAGTGAAACATGAAAAAATAAAGGCCATTATGGACATGACCTCGCTGCGAAATGTGAAAGACGTCTAGAGGCTGACCGAGAGACTTGCAGAACTCTTCTGCTTCCTGGTTAGGTTTGAATACAAGTATCTCCCTTTCTTCAAGGCCTTGAGGGGGGGACAAAGATAAAGTGTTTTCAATGGATGGCCGATTGCCAAACTGCCTTTGACGAGCTAAAGGAGTACCTAGCTAGCCCTCCTCTCTTGATGTCACCAAGAGAGGGCGAGGAATTGTACCCATATTTAGCAGTTTTAGAGGCGACACTGAGCTCTATTTTGATTCTTTAGAGTCCGACATACATCAACCGGTCTACTATGTCAACAAAATATTGAACAATGTCAAGACTCGATACCCCCACGCTGAAAAAATGGTATTGGCGCTCGTCTTTTTAGTAAGAAAGCTGCGACCCTACTTCCAAGCGTATAGGATAGTTGTCCGAACCGACTAGCCAATAAAGGGTATCCTGTAAAAGCTCGACGTGTTAGGATGGCTAGTTAAGTGGGCAATCGAGTTGGGTAAGTTTGACGTAGAGTTCAAGTCCAGGCCAACCGTCAAAGGACAGGCACTAGCCGATTTCATTATTGGGATCACGACCTCAATTTCGGATACAGACTATGCTGGTGACATTGACCACCAGACCGAAATGCCAGATTGGGTTCTTTATGTAGACGGCTCATCAATAAACTTGGGTAGTAGTGTCAGAGTAATCCTAAGGACCCTTGACGGATTTGAGGTGAGATACTCCTTGAAGTTTGGGTTCCCAACCACCAATAACGTGGCCAAATACGAGGCATTGCTCGCAGGATTGTGACTTGCCAAGGAGTGCTTAGCTAGACACATGACCGTCTACAATAACTTAGAGCTGGTCATCAACCAGGTTCGTGGAAACTTTAAAGCAACCAACCCGCCACACGTAAAATACCTAGCTAAGGCGAAAAGCATGATCCAAAAGTTCAACAAAGTTGACATGGTTCACATCTCTAGGGTGAAAAATTGGAAGGCCGACCAACTTGTAAGGGCAGCTACTACAAAGAGTCCAGAGCAATACTCTAGGGGACATATGGGAGATCCTAACCACTCCTAGTGTTGAAGAGCAAGAGGCGATGTAGGTCTCCAATGACGAAGGTCGGATGTCACCCTACTGGAGGTATATTACGGATGGCTCTTTACTAGAAAATTCGGATGAGGCCAAGCCATAAAAAAGACGGACGGTTGGTATACCATCGTGGAAGGAAAGCTGTACCGCTGAGGGTACTCAACCCCTTACCTATGGTGTTTTACATCGGAGAAGGATGATTACGTGTTGAGCGATGTCTTCCTTAGTATCTATGGGTCACACATCAGTGGCAAGACCTATCCTTCAAGGTGATGCACTAGGGGTACTACTGGCTAATCATGAAGAAGGACGCTGTGGAGTTCGTGAAAACGTACGAGAATTTCAAAGTTCATGGAAACCTACACCATCAACTACCTACGAAGCTATGGGCCCTTTAGGCCCTTTAGCTATTTGCGCAATGGGGCTCGACATTCTCGACCCATTTTTCATTACATTTGGACAAAGAAAGTTCATCATGGTAGGTATCGACTACTTCACAAAATGGGCCGAGGCCTCCCCGCTGGCCCGAATTACTGAGTAAAATGCCATGGAATTCATCTGGCAGAATATAGTGTGCAAAGTTTGGATTTTGAGTCATCGTGACCTACAACGGAATCCAGTTTATCGACAAATGTTTTACCAAGTATTGTACCAATTTGGACATCAGGCTAATCCACACCTCGATGCTGATCTGCAAGCAAATAGGCAAGTGGATGTTACCAATCGATCCCTACTACACGGATTGAAGACCAAATTCGAGGATGCATAGGGGTTCCTGAGTGAACGAGTTGCCCTTTGTGGTATGGTTATACCGGATGACACCTAAGGAGCCGACACGCGAAACAACTTTCAGTCTATGCTACGGAATTGAAGCCATCAGCGTGGTGGAGACCAGGCTGCTGAACCTCCAGGTCAAGGCCTTCAACCTGCTCGACAATTCCAAGTGTCTCAGAGAGCACTTGGATCTACAGGAAGAGGCACGGAATGCAGCAAGGATGCGAACGGCCACCAATTAACAGTGAGTTTCCCAATATTACAACAAAAAAGCAAAAGCGCGACAGTTCGAGATGGGAGACCTGATCCTGCGGAGTATAGAGGCCACCGACAAGACAGCCAATAGGAACAAACTCTCCCCGAATTAGAAAGGCCCATTCCTCGTCTCGGCCATTTTACAGAACGGAGTATATAAACTTTAAGCCCAGAATGACAAACTAGTTCCAAGGACATGGAATGTCGTCTATCTAAAGAAGTATTACTAATAAGGTCCTCACAAAACCCAGGTAGGTCACGCATGTGCTAAAGAGTGCTTGTAATATTGTATCACGTTTAATGAAATAACTATTTTATATTTTACTTGCTTGTTCTTGTTATTTATGTTTTTTTCTTTCCATATGAATGCTTATGTGAAATTACATGAATTTAAACGACCTAAACTACCTCTAAATCGGGTGAGCTCTCATTCACCAGCAAGTAAACCCTAGTCCAGTACCAAGCAGTCCATAAGCGGTCGGATTAAATCTCAGTCCCGCACCGAGTGGCCCAAATATAGTCAGATTAAACCCCGATCCCATATTGAATGGCCTAAACGCGGTTGGATTTAAACCTTGGTCTACACTGAGCTGCCCAAACGCGATCAGATTAAACCTTGGTCCTGCACCGAGCTGCCCAAATGTGGCCGGATTAAACCTTGGTCCTGTACCAAGTGGCATATACATGGTTGGATTAAACCTTGATCCCGTACCAAGTGACCTAATCGCGGTCGAATAAAAAACCTTAGGGCTCCCACAGCACGCGTGAGATGACTTCCTTCCAGAGGAGGTAGCACCGTCGATTAATGATGATCATTATATCGGAGTCAAGTGTAAGAAAATGCCATATGCTCCTACAATAGGCAGGGTACCCAAGATTACAATCTAGGCACTGCCCTCGGAAACAAAAGTATTATCAAACAAAAAAAAAGTATGTATATACTACCGATTAGTATTCGCAAAGTGTACAACGTACAAGGTGGCATTAAACATCCTAGATGTAATTCTATGGGCATCTGAAGGCCTTGAGGGTACAATGAGTTATTTACACCTATAACCTATCCAGGTGGCTACTCTAAGATGAAGAACCCCTCAGGGGATGAGGCACAGACCCCCGACGGCCTCTGATCGGGTATTCGATCAACTCCGAGCAATGGGAAGCTTTAGCATTCCTCAAATCCAAGAAACCAACGAGAAAATGGAGGTCTACCAGGGAAAGGATCCTCCTGTTGAAATGAATGCCCTCCTGAAATTGCTCCTCTAGGGCGAAGGCCACCTCCTCGGGACGAAGTATGGTCCTCAGCTCACCTTCAAGTGCTAAGATCCTTTCCATAGCCCGAAAATGGTCTCCAGAGAGTTCCTACTATTTGGCATTAGACTATGATATGACCTGATCAAGGTAGTTGGCCTGCACTTGGCTCTGCAGTGCGTTCCCAATAGCAACATTAACTTGGCACTCTGTCTCTATCTCCTCTGTGACACGGTCGGTCAATGCACATATCATGTGGACAACTTTGTCTCCCTGCAAGAATAGAGACTCATCCAACCCGCGAGGCGCACTCATAGGATGACAAACAAAAAAGAGGGAGGTCAGCCACAGAAAACATCTATTAGACATTCGTGTAACTTCTCAACAAAGATGGACATACCTTACGAGAAGAACCAACAAACTCAGGGCATGGAGGTGCCCTCAAGATGTCGTGGGGTCCAAGTGGTGGAACATCCAAGTGGTGCCCTTCCTCAAGGGTGACTCCATTCACGGAGTCCTCTCCATCATTCTCCGTCAATGTTCATCCATCACTAGTCCCCTCAGTTGAGGGTTTAGGGAAAGTGGAAGACGATGATCCCCGTGCTAGAGTAAGCAAAGTTAGGATGTCGATCATGTCTCCATCAGTCATGGTGGAAGCAGAGAAACCTACCGGGGTGAGTAGTGAACAAAATGGCAGGAGATGCCACTCTTAAATAGGCAAAGCCCCAACCTAAAATGATGTCGTGGTAGACACCGAAAGGTCATGTCACTTTGAGGGGACGCGATGCATGTCCTTAGTTGGGTGAATCTGCCTGTAGCATCATAAATGACAGATACCACATCATCTTAGTGTGCAATGTGCCGTTAGTCTGCGATGGTTGCGGAGGAGGCCACGAGCGGTCCCGTTAGAACAATGGCCCTAACCTTACATGGACGCCTAGATACAAAAACAAACATGCCCTGCCGGCCAACGACTGCGGAAAACAGGGTAGCACATAAATAAAGAAATCATCAACACCTTTGTGAAAAGATCTTCATTCATTAAGGAATTGTGTTGTACAGACAATTTATACAAAGAAGGGAAAGCAAAATTAGAAATACAAAATATATTCCTCCTAAGGTTGTAGGCCTGTCGGAGGATGAGGCGGTGGGGATCCTCCCTACCGAAAAAGTCGACCAATTCTGATCGACGCCGGGCAAGCCTGTTCATATGATCAAGGATGCCAATAAGGAATTCAGGGTTGAAGATGGAGACGATCTGCCAACACAACCAAAAACCTTCTTGGACCCTTGCGGTCATAACTGGGCCCAACTCCTCTAAGCCGATTTGAGATGTCATCTCCTCCTCGAGTTTGGCGTTCTTGCTCCAGAGTGACACTAGGTCCTACTTGGCCACTAATAAGGTCTCCTCAGATCGTTGCAGGGCAGCCTCGGAGCTATTCCCTGAGCCCCAGACAACTGGAGCTCAAGATCCACAATGCAGTCTTGCTATAACTCGATCTCGAATGCGACAGCATTGAGGCGGCCCTGCAGCTCCTCCATCACTCTCTGGTCGACCCTCGTTTGTGTCAACGAGTGGACGTCCTCCTCCGGCATCCGAATTCGGGACATACATTGGTGCAAGCATGTCTACAAAAACTGCACCGCTTTGTTTCCCTACAAACAAAACAAAGGAAAGTAGTTCAGGCTGGCTTTCATCATCAAAGCATGGAAATTCGACAAAACTCACCCAGGTGTAGGGCTCCTCGATCGCAGGGGCTCTCAAGGGCACAGTTGACGGAGGGACCTCAGTTGCCACCATCTCCTCAGCATTGCCAGCCGCCCTAGCTTCTTCTTGTGGGCCAATCCCGGAATCTAACCAGGCCGACTCATCTCCAGTTCCCACCAGCACGTCAGAGGGAAGAATAGGAAGTGCTTCAGCTGAAGGGTCCTCACTGCCAGCCTTGAGGATAACGACGTTTAGGGAGGTGGCGGCGGCTGGAACCCAAGATGGTTCGCCAATGCTCCTCATCCGCTCCACCATTGAAAGCCATTCGATAGTGGAAGATGATGAGGAACACAGAGGTGATGCAACTTATCACCAAGATGGACTGTCAAAACGATCACCGATGACCACGGTCCCGACTTTCCTCTTAGGCTATGTCGGAGGGGGAGTGGCAGCCTTGACGATCCTGGTTGGAGAGGGTGGGACCCAACGGGCCAACGCGACGGCCTCGGCTAACAAAAGGTGGTCCCCCTAGAACTCCTTCGGATGGGCCCAGATCAAGGCCATCAATGGCCCCATGGACTCCACCTCCTTACGTGAAGCCTTGCAGAAAAAGGTGGCCAGCACATTACCCTAGACTCGGGGTAAGGGCCAGTCTTCAGAAACCTAAACAAAAAGTAATGCCTTTCCAGTTTTTGACCGAATCAAGGATGGCCTCGCTAGTGTAACTCGTAAGGGGAGAGTGAAATCCAATCCCCGCTCTACTAGAAGCAAATGATAACCATCACTGCTGTTGTTGTAAGGGTCCTCCCCCAATGACGAAGGAATATGCCCAAGGAGCACAAGTACCGAATGGCGTTTGGATGAAACCTCGCCACTGGTACTTCGAGGGTCGCAAAAGTGTCGAACAACTCCCCAGGAATAGAGAGACAAAGCCCACTCTATTGGTGAGCCTCGTAGATGGTGATGAATCTCTCCGGAGGGGAGTAAGCCCTGTCGTGCTCTCCTGGCACTGCATACAGGATGGACATTAAGATATTATACCGGACGTACAAAGCCCTGATATCACTGGCGTTGAGAATGGACTTGGTCGCGTCGACTCTGGGAACCATGAAATCTGAGGAAAGTTAAGTCATAGAGGAGAAGGAAGAGGAAAGACTAATGAAGTTTCAAACGAAGTCTCCTCTTTTATAGTGATAGTCGCCACACGAATTCAAAAGGGCACCTTGAAAATGAGTGCTCATGATGCCTGCCATGTGTCAAAATCGGAGGATGTGCAATCATGCCAATTCGCTCATCTCATTTATGGCGAAAATACGACCGTTTTTGGCAACAACACGTGGCAGAAAATGACAAGATGACGGCAAAGACGTATAAGTTCCCAGGCTGCTAAGTACAACTTCCCAAATTACCCAGCTGGCGGCAAAGTGAGGCAACGGAGTAAAACCATCCTATTTCACCTCCTAGCCACTTTGGTCGAAACCGATCAACTTCCACCCCGACTTCGAACCGCACTCCGGATATCAGCTGTTTGGTCTACAAAGCCGGTCAACTATCCACTCCGTCTTGTTTGACTAGACAACTACCGCTCCAGGTTTCATCCATTCTGGCAGATCGGCCGCCCATCTTGGACCCACAATTCCTAAAGCAAGTTCGGTGTCTAAAAAAAAGAGAGAAACACAATGGCAAAAGACGGAGAAGTGACAGAAGTAATATGTGCAATGACGGTTGCTAGTCTTTGTCATTAATCTCCCTCTTTTTACACATTACAAAGCCCTCAAAGGCCAATGTATAATGAAGTAATAATAGTGAAAAAAGGGGAGGAGGGGACAAATACATAATACGGTAGCCCGGCCGTAAAATCCCTACTCCGTTTAAGTGAATTCTTGAGTAGAAGAGCGACATACCAAGATGGAGCAAAAGCTTGTCGTAAGGAAAAGCAGCCGTGCACAAGTAGCCAGAAGGTAAGGAAGGCCCAGTCACAGTTAGACAATGAGGCACTAGTGGGATGGGTGCAAAAAAAGGATGATGAAAGCGGCCACTTACACTAAAAGGGGTAACCAAAGCAGCCTCCTACACGGAAAAATGTGTCCAAAGTGGGCCAGAGTCACGTCCCAAGGTATCATCATCAGAGAATGCGAACGACCTCTGCCTTGAGTCGGGAGCCAAAACACCAAGCCTCGTAGAGGGTTTTAGCTCCCACACCATTTCGCTGATTAAAGAGAGAGATGATGTGAAGAAGTGCTGCGACTCCTCATTTATAGCACGAAAGGGAATTGACGGGTCGCAAAATGCCAGGGAACCAACATCCCAACAAATTCACAGAGAATCAAGGAGCAGAGAAATCATGCCAAATAACAATGAAAAGGAAAATCCGAGAGAAGCCTGGAGATAGAGCAAAAAAGAAAAGATAACACGGCATGTTATATCCCATCATGAATATGCTGGGAGCCAAAAATTCAAACCCCAGGCATGGGGGGTTAGTATGGGGATGGCTGAATTAGGCTAGCCCAAAAAAGGCGATCAGTTAAGGAGAAGCGCAGCCGGCTAGCCCAAAGGACGGTCAACGACCTAATTGACCGGAAATGACTCTCAGATGGCCAGGTGTGGCGCAAATCGGATGCAGCCCATAACCCCGTTCCCGCGCATGAGAAATTACCTGCTTTAAATGGACACGATACAGAATATTTTTTCAAATCACGATCTCCTCTGAAAAGAAAGTCCTTAACTCAGCACATCTCCATCGATGAAAACTCTAATATTTACCGCGTGTAGTATCTCCACAAAGAAGAAAGGAATCCCTCTGACCAACTGTGGTTACCCTAAATAGCACCAACATTTCCTCAACGGAGGGAAGGGATCTATTCTAGGTAGCTGGTAACCAACCTTGCCGCCCAAGTAAAGGTGGCGAGGTTCTATGGTTATAAAAAGCCCTCGGGAAAGACTCTAGAGAACATGCTTTCTTTAGTGCTTAAACTGATACAAGCGATCCCACTCTTGAACGAGTCCACAAGCGCCGTTCTCTTCCCATTACTCACTCTCCATCACCCAATGTTCACAAAATCCGCTCTGCATGAGCGCACCATCATCAAAAGCTGCTTTCCATAGGCGCACTACTACCAAAAGTCACTCCATGTCGAGCATTACCTTCGAGTCAGACTCATAAGTCCCCTTTCCTAGATCATTGCCAGTAAATTCTATCATTATATTTTTCATTTTGAAAGAATAGTAATTGACTTAAGCGTCGGAAAATAAATTGAGGAGCGAGCTCCGCCGCTTTTTTCTGACATCTTATCGTTTATTATGGTGTATAGGATCCAAGTCAATAAGTATGGAGATTAGGTCCCGCGTCCGTTTGAACTCGAGACCCAATTGAACCCAAATCTGTTAAAAACTAGGATCCAGGACACATCAAAAATATAATTATATTTATTAATTTTGATGATATTCT
>JAODPA010026258.1:0-12719 GCA_025585075.1 Nepenthes mirabilis
TATGAACTCGAATCCGAAAGCTAACAACATCAACATAATTGTTTAAGTGTGGAGGAAGAGAGAGTGTGTGCGTATAAAATTTTTATGTGAAAACCCTCCTATGAAAAAGAGGAAAAAACCATGGGACTAAGGGTCTAAGTAAGCTTTCACTATACTGTCGAACTCGTATAAAGAAAAAGAAACATGTGGATCTCAAGGATCTTTAAGTGCTCACTCAAATTACACTAGGTGGAGACTTCTTTTCTCTTTCTATCTGCGTAAATGCAGAATTGAGGATTCAGATTCTTTTTTAGGTAGTCCATGAATACTTATATAGTGGTTTCGATATCCTACGTGGAGCACCCACATGGGCCTGGCGTGTGTAGGTTGCCCAGCCACCAAATTTGCAGTATCCATTGTACCATGTCAGAAAGGTGGCATGCATGTAGACTAACTCTATGAGACGTCACATCATGTGTGCATCGAAAATCGTCATTCTCTGTGTAAATTGCGTGTTACAGAGGTCGTGCATGCTTTTGTAGAAGTCAACCCTGAGCTGGCGTCCTCGATCGTACTGCGTTCCTTGCCTACACTCATGCCATTTGACTCCGCTCAGAGTTCTCATACTTAATAAAGGCCTTGGCCTTAGCCAAATCTGCGGACTCTGGGTCCTAGGCGTCCTTGTGCTTTGCAGGTCTTTTGCCTTTATTGGGGGTTTCTGTTTTAGGCAAGTCTGCATCCTTCAACAAGTCCTTGCGTCCTCCTAGGGTCATTGGTCTGAGACTAGTTATCGGATTTTCTATGCTATGTCCTCGAGCCCACAAAGCCAAATCAATCTTTCGAACCAATTTAGCTCTTTGGGCTTATTAGGACGAGGGTTTAGGCTCCCGAGCATCTATGACCAACTTAGCCTCTTGGGCGAAGTCAATCATTTGGACCGTGCTCCCATGTCCTCGGGCCTCTTGAGCCAATCTTGCCTTTCCGACCAAATTGGGCTTCTGGGCCTTTTTTGGACTTGCATTCGTTTCATGGAAGCGGGCCTCTTGATTGGGCATTGGGTATTTACTACCCATCACCGACCCTCTATGCCAAGATAATTGAGAATCTCAACCTTTGATATGTTTGACAGGTGAAATTCCTCGAAACATTTTGGGTTGGACCTAATCCTTTGAGGTGCAAATCGTCTGGTTGACGTAGTTGTCCGTGTCCAAGATGCTCCTCTTTCTATCCGTTACCTTTGCAAGCGTCCTCTGACGTTTTCCTGAGTTGCTTTGTCAAATTTCATCCGAGGACGTGATTGCAACCCGTGGACTAGGAGCTAGTGTACTGGAATCTTGCTGGAACAAGTAGACTAAAGAAGCTATCAGTGGATTCTCCTTGGATCCAAGCTACTGGCCTGGCCATCAACTGGCGCATTAAATGCCACCAAACGCGCATTAAATGCAACCTGAGAAAGGGAAAAGCCATCATTACCCTCGGATCGATGGGGAATCGACACGTGGCACAACATTAAATGTGGCACGCCCTTTTGAATTTTCAAGCCTTCAAATGATTGACTCTTGCCTCCTTTTTCGTTCACTTGGTTTTATTTGCCCTCGAAAATTTTCAAAGTGTCAGAAAACATTCTCTACGACCCCATTGCTGTCCACTGTTCATTTTCTTCATCTTTTCATATTTCGATGGCTCCTGGCATCGTGAATATTACTTCTTATTTTCTTCCACTAATGTTTTAACAGCTTCTCCTTTGCAATTTCGTGAGCTAGCCGGGAACCTTGATCGGCTCATAGGTGGTGTCGCCTAGACTTACTCTGAGCTGGAGTCCCTCAAGGCTACTGGAGAGGCCAACAAACGCTTCGAGGCTGATCTTGCTGAGGCCAGGAGGAAGATTGCTTCCCTCGAGGATACATTGAAGATCCAGCAAGTTCAATATGGGCTTTTCCAGGACAGGAACTTCTAGCTGGAAGAGGTGCTGAGGACTTTGATGAAGGCCGTGGACATAGCGCCGATGCTGGAGGGCAAGTACTGGGACGACATCAATTTGTGCCACCAAGTGATGAGGTTGCTACACCCATAGTTTGCCACGGCCGTGTTTCATCCTCGGAATGCAAGCGCTACCTGCTCGAACAACTTGTATGGTTTTCCAGGAAGAGGTAGGTCTCCCAACCTTTCCAGGCTTGGACAATCAAGCTGTTTTAAAACTCCTGGGCAGTCGAGATCTTCAGAGCAAGAGGGGCCTCTTGGATCACAAGGACGTCAGCAACAGCAAGGAACTTCTCCTCACTCGGGACCATTTGAGGGCTGATTGTAAATTTGCTGGGTTGTAGAGTTGTATTTTTTATGTTTTTTGTGTACATTATATATCATACATTTAAAGTATGAATAAAATTTACTTTTCTGTTACAATCTTTCTCCAAATTGTCTTATATTGTTCTTTTTCTGGACTTAGATTCTTAGGAAGTCCTGTCCTTTTAAGCGGAGTGTCCAAACCTCTAGAACGTTTTAGGCTGATGATACTATCTCATGAGTCATTGCATGCCAACATTTTAAGCCCATAAGTTCTAATTCAACCTCTTGAGGGTTGTTTGGCACTGCCAAGTTTTAATATGACCTCTTTGGGCCACTCGCGATGGAACCGAGTTTTAATTCAACCTATTGGGCAGCTCGGTATAGAATCGAGTTTTAGTCTGACATTTTAGGCCGCTTGGTATGGAACCAAGTTTTATTTTGACCTCTTGGGTTGTTCGATATTGAACCGAGTTTTAGTAGCAAGTAAAAGGAATCATATTCACTTGACTTAGGGGCTGCCTAGGTCTTGATCATGCTTGGAATGAGATGGACACATTTGAATGAAGTGCAGTAGGTAAAATAGAAGGAATGAGAAAGACAAAATTATTTATTTATTTATTTATTTAGAAAGTATGATACAAGCATTCCAAGTAATACAACTACTATACCTGTGTGCATATCTGTACAATCACTGATAGTACTTTTTGAGGTGGGCTGCGTTCCAAGTCCAAGAGACAAACCTTTCCTCTTGGATGCATAACTTGTGTGCCTCATTCCAGAGGATGGTCGAGACCAGGAACAATCCCTCCCAATTAGGGGAGAGCTTGTTCTGACAGATATTTTTACCGGTGGCTTTGATACTTCTCAACACTAAATCTCCTACTTCAAATTAGCGTGCCTTCACCTTCTTGTTGTAATACCGGGCAATTCGTTGTTGGTACATCGTTGTGCATAGCCTTGTTGTGTCTCGGGTTTCCTTAAGTAGGTCTAGGTTTTCCCAAAGTTTTTGTATGTTATTCGTCAGGTTGTAACTCTCAACCCGGAGGCTGGGCAGTCTGACTTCCATAGGTATAATCGCCTCTACCCTATAGCACAGGTTGAAGGGAGTTTCTTGTGCAGGCTCCCTCGGAGTCGTCCTCTATAACTATAGGACGGATGACAGCCTGTCAACCCATGAGCCCTCGGCATACTCCAACTTCATTTTCAGTCTGTACACTATGGTGCGGTTCGTGACCTCCACTTGTCTGTTGCATTGTGGGTACGCGACTGACGTATACATCAATCTTATCTTCAGGTTGGTACAATATTTGGTAAACCTCTTCCCGAAAAATTGTGTTTCATTATCAGTCACGATACATTACTTTCACACTGAGGTATGGGGTCATCCAATTGTCAGCTTCTGAGATTTGCATCATGTCTGGCTCTGAATCTTCCACATTGGGTCTTCTGAGGATCTCGCGTATTCCTCGGGCATACTGCTCGAGACGTGGATAATTTTTACCTTCTCAAAGGTTGCCATGAGTCCGTGGACCTTTGAGAGGTATTTGAATAGTTATGGGCTGTTAACTTCGAAATTTTCTCGGACTTAGTTGACGACTAACTCAGAGTCACTGTAAACAACCAAATCCATAGTCGAGCACTCCTTTGCTAACCAAAATTTGGCTAGCAGAGCTTCATATTTTATAGCGTTGTTGGTTGTTGGGAATACGAGAACCATCGAGTATTTTATCTCTGATCCTTCAGGGGTCTTCAGCACAACTCTAGTTCCACAACCATCCTTCATCGACGAGCCGTCCACATGTAAAGTCCAGGTAGCTGGGATGTGTGATTCTTCAGCATCATAAGTGTTTGAGGCCTCGACAGTTGGGATCGTTGTTTCGACGATAAAGTCTGCTAAGACCTGACCTTTTAAAATTGGCATTAGATGGAACTTTATGTCAAACTCACCCAACTTGATGGCCCATTTGACTAATTATTTTGACATTTCTAGTTTCTACAGAATCGTTCTCAAAGGCTGGTCAGTCAAGTGTTCACTTAACTGTGACGAACCGGCTATATTCCTCCTCAATATGGCATCCATTAGATTCATACTTAACTGTCCATCAGTAGCAAGTAATTTCAGGAGCATAAAAATTTTTCTTTTCTTTTCTTTTTACACACACAGGATTATAGCTGGCGGATATTCTCAACTTGTCTGGCTTCAACTTGTCCGGCTTCATCCTGGTCAGCCAAACATCACGGTCGGTCGGACAGGACACATGAGATGCCATTAGGAAGTAAAATTACTCAAACTATAAAAATATACGAAAGCATACTAATATTTATTAATTTTCACAGCGAAATTATTTTATAAAATTTTCCAAAATAATCAAAAGAGAATTACGTCAATCTTGCTCCTACATTGCTACTTAATTTCGGTCAGCCATCCTGCCTAACTAGTCTGCCATGCTTCATTCTTTCTCATTTAGTATGAACTTATCGTCGTCTAAAAAGAGGAGTGAGTTAAAAAGCCCAGTAAGGTACCCATATGTAGAAAGTATGCGTTTATAACTTCAAAATGAAATCTAAAGAATTGGAATATGAGCTCTGGCATGTAAGAGTATAAATCATGAATTCAATACGCTTTCCTGAAAACCGGCTTACTTTAAGTTTGGAAGTCTTTTTCTTTATTCTTAGTCATCTTTCCTTCAAAATCTTGCGAAAAACTTATTCATCTTTGGAGACCGGACGAGAGTGGGCAATATCGAGGAAGGATTGTATATCACCGCATAATTTAAGGTTGTGCCATGCTATTATACTTTCAGAGGGGGGCGGTAATGCCTATCAACCGGCATATAGGGCCGTAGTCCAAAAATGCCACCAAAAGCTTTCTCGTGGTCTAGGGGTAGTATTCGGGTGTCACTCCAATATCCTTCATCCAGTTTGAACAACAAGTCTAACGGAGACTCTAATCAAATCCTTATCATACGATGGCCATTTACCAAATATCAAAAGCCAAAATAGCAAAGAGTTTCACTTGTTTTCCAAATTATACATATTTTTCATGGTCATATAGTTTTCATCTTAGCTTCCAACAGATGAAAATTTTCAAATAAACGGACTGATACTATCCAAACACTCCAAATAAACATGGAGGTTAGCTTTATTCACATACTGTAGCTTAACTTTGCCATTTACTAAAATACCAGATTCAAACGTAGGGAGAAAATTTAAACATGATCGAAGTTCTCCAAAAAGGGCAAATTCCACAATTCTTCAAACATACAATAATCGAACTTCTTATAAATATACAGTAATTGGACTTCTTAAAACATGGTCATAACCGGACTTCTTTAAATATACAAATATCGAATTTTATACAGATCAGCAATGAATCAGACTTCATGCATTTAAGTAAATAACCGGGTATCATACAATTAAGTAAAGAACCGGACAACTTTAAACAAACAATAGCCAAATCTCTTTTTCATGCAAATAGCAGGATTTCTTTTAAACATACAATTAATTAAAATTCTTTCTTAATTTAAATGATCAAAGTTCTTCAAGGGTGCATTCATAAATAATGACAATATGTAGAAGTCAATTGCCTCATCATGATTCACGTAATATGATAACAATATTACAGAATATAAACTTGTCGAAAATATAGGGTAAACTTGCCTGAAATCTACAGATCAATTCCTTACTCATTCTCTACCCTTAAGCTTCTTCCTATTTTAACTCTAACCGGAGATCTTTTACTTCGGTCTAGCCAGAACTCTCCCTTTCCTTCTTTTCATTCCTACTTCTCTTAAGCTATCTCTGCCTCGTATCCAACTCCCACATTTAGTATTTATAGACGTTAGGGTTGTTGGTAGTAGGTGTGGGCAAGTTAACTGTTTTGTGATTCTTTCCTTACCCCATTATCCTTTTTGGAAGGTCAGCGGAGTGGTTGGGAGCTGGTCTACTACTATCTTCATTTTATTCATCCCTTGTCCTCTAGAAAATTTTAGAGAATTCGATCAGGTGAAAACAATTTGCCTACTTTGATTGGACACTTTGTCTTCAGAAATTTACCCAATCTTCTCCGAATTTACTGTATCGTCTCCAAAAATTGTTTCCAGATAATCATCGTCTACAGAGATCTAGGTCTCCGAAAATCATCGTCTTCGGAAAGCATCTCCGGGAATCCCTCATGATCTCCAAACACCTTCTTATTCTCACCGGAGACTTATCATGGTCTCCGAATCATCTCTTTTGGTATCCGAGGTCTTCGGAAGTTTGGCATGAATCTTGGTCTTCGGATTTCGCCCAACACTGTCCAAAAACGGTCTCCGGAAGAACATCTCCAAAAATTGCCCACATGGTCTCGGAAATTATCGTTGTCTCTAACCAGATGCTGTTTTAGTCCGGTCAATGTTACGTTGACTAGACA
This sequence comes from Nepenthes mirabilis, assembly GCA_025585075.1. Lineage (NCBI taxonomy): Eukaryota > Viridiplantae > Streptophyta > Magnoliopsida > Caryophyllales > Nepenthaceae > Nepenthes > Nepenthes mirabilis. Next base: position 6,680 of record JAODPA010026258.1, read on the forward strand.
TTTTGCTTCACATAAGTATACCAGGCATTTTTTTCCCACCGTTTTGCATTTCTGCCGGTCAATGTTCTAACCGGACAATCGCCAACTTCACCATTCTATTTTATATTTGGCCGGTCAACGAATGTTGACCGGAATTCTCTTTACCCTTTTTAATTGGTCAACACCATATTGACCGATCATTTTCCCTCTAAGAATTCCGGTCATTCCTCTCATAGGCATACCGGTTGAGTCTCCTTAAAGGCATTCCGGTTATTCCACTAACAAACATACTGGCAGTTTGTTACTCCGGCAGTTTGCGCATCTCGACAATTTGGGTATAACGGTCTTCTCTTTCACAAGCATGCCAATCACTCTTGTTGCAAATCAATACTTGTAGTTTCATCCATTCCGACCATTAGTACAAACCGGCCTCTTGTGCCTGAGCAGCCAGTTATTTTCACTGCTGAAGCCGTGGCTTTCCTACAACTTGCCTTCCTTCGCTTGCCAAAGTAGCCGTTCTCTATAGCGGTAGCCAGCAACAGTGCCTCATTATGACGGTCAACGGGCGTTGATCGGGCGGTTTCTCCTCAAAATTCATGCCGGCAATTTCTCTTACAAGCATGCCGGTCAAAAAGCATACCGATATTTCTTCTTAATGTATCCTAGTTATTTCCTCAAAATCCATCCCAGCTATCATATGTGAAAAATAGGTCAACGTGTTGACCGGTTACTTCCATCTTTAATCATTTGATAATTTCGGTTGGTCATTATGTTGGTTCTGCCGGTTAGGTAGCCCAATCCGGTCAATAAAACTAATTTTTGGTCAATATTTGTTATAAAATTTTCAGTCAAACCCTTTCAATTTTCGATCACACTTGGTCCACCAAATTTTTGATCAACTTCTTCTATATTTGTGTTCAACTTTGATCTCGGTCTCTTTCCTTATTGTGTCCTTGGCCAACATCTTTCCTTTTTTATGTCCTCGACTAATATCTTTCCTTTTATGTCCTCAGCTGCTACTCCTGTAAATTTCAGTCATCCAAATTTTCAACTGCCATTTGCTGTCTTATGCCAGTCAACGGGCATTGACCAAGCATTTTTTCCTCAATTTATTTCTGTCTCATTTAGCCTGTCAACTATTTTTTTATCCTTAACAGATAATTTCTTGGCCATAATATCTTATTAATATTTCTCCTATAAATTTGTTAAATCAAATCTAGATTATACGACCTTATACGTGAAACTAGGATGTTACAAGTATGGTCCGAGTTTTCGAGCGGAATACACAAGTGGCAGAGCCATTTTCTCTGCGTGAGAATACCTTATTTCAGCATCATCCACGATCTTGTTGATGTAGTATGCAGGCTGTTGCCTGTCATGCTGCTGTCAGATCAAGGCTGAGCTCAGGGCAGTCTCGGACACCGCGAGGTATAGGAACCACTCTTTGCCTGGTCGGGGAGAAGTTAGAAGAGGGGGATTCGAGAGGTACCCCTTGAGGCCTTGAAAGGCCTCCTCGCACTCGGTCGTCCATAGGAAGCCATTCGTCTTCGTACCTCTCAAAGCTTTAAAAAATGACAAGTACTTTTTAACTGATTTGGCCAAAAAGCAGGACAGAGCTGCCAGCTTTTTAGTGAGTTTTTAGACCTCCTTCACAGTCCGAGGGCTCTTCCTATCAAGGATGGCCTTGATTTTTTTCAGATTTGCTTCAATACCTTGGTGTGATACAATATAACTTAAGAACTTTTCAAATGTCACCCTGAATGTATATTTGGCCAGGTTGAGCTTCATTTGGTGCGTTCTTAGGACATTGAAGGTCTCGGACAGATCTCGAACGTAGTCTTCAGCCACTCTACTTTTGACGAGCATGTAGTCCATGTAGACTTCCATGTTTCTCCCGATCTGATCCTCGAATATTTTATTTACGAGCCACTAGTAAGTAGCGTCTGCATTCTTGAGGTCAAAGGGAATGACTTTGTAATAATATATCCCTTAATCTGTCATGAATGAAGTGTACTCCTTGTCTCTGAGGTTCATTTTTATTTGGTTGTAACCCGAGTACGCGTTCATAAAATTTAGAAGTTTATGCCCGAACGTCGAGTCTACAATTTAGTCTACCCTCGGCAGGGGGAAGTTGTCTTTTGGGTATACTTTGTTGACGTCTGTGAAATCCACGCACATTTTTCACTTTCAGTTATTCTTTTTTACCATGATGATATTGTAGGGCCAATATGGATACTGCACCTACCGGATGAACCCGGCGTCCAGGAGTTTCTTCACCTCTTCCCGAATAGCCATAAACTTTTCCACCGAGTAATTCCTCATCTTCCTTTGAACGGGCTTATAATCGAGATTTAGGCCCAACTTGTGGACCATTACTTCGATCGATATCCCTGGCGTGTCACTCAGAGTTCAAGCAAATACATCTGAGTTCTGCTGTAGGAAACTGATGAGTTGGTATCAGAAAGCTTGAGGCAAAGAGCTTCCTATTTGGACGGTCTTTTCCAGATCACTGGGATCCATAAGGACTCGGTTGATGGCTTTTTCAAATTAGCTTGTTGTAATGTTACTTTGACACAAAAATCCAAATCTCCAATGGGTTAAGGAAGGTGTGTTTGTGTGACTTGGGTAAGGTAGCACGTCCGTCTGACCGCTTGATTGCCGAGGACTTTCCTAATCCCATATGGTGTAGGGAACATTCTTTTTAGATGCGGGATCGATGTGACGGCTCCGAAGGCAAAAAGGCAAGAGCGTTCGAGGATAGCGTCGTAGACAGATGGCAGGTCTACCACCAAGAAGGAAAGGGTTCTGGATGCTGTCCTTGGATCGGTCCCTAGCATGACTTCAAGTTGTACGACTCCCTGTACTGGTACCGGCTCATTGCCCACTCCATAGAGGGGTCCATCAGATGCCACCATCTGACTTCTTTTGAGTTCTAATTTAAAGAAAGTATCGAGATAGAGAATATTATGTGATTTTTTATTATCAATAAATACTCGTTTCATATGGTAGTCTAAATTACCGTAAGAAACGAGTGCAATTATAACTATTGGGTCAGAATGGGGGGGATGATAAATGGGACATATCTTCGTTACTAAAACAAATGACCTGATCCCTAAATTCTACCTTCGACTTCTTATTCTTTGTCGCTAGATCTTCTCAGGCACTGCCTCTGGTCGGGTAGGTGGATATCATATTGACCACTCCCGTGGCCACTCTGCTTCTCGGCTGGTCAGCCTCACCAGCTTCTACTATTTCGGAGGATTATCCAAGTCTTTGTAGGAAGCGGTTGAGGTGATCTCTCTTGGTCATTTTCTCAATCTCCTTCAACAAAGTCCTGCAGTCCTTGGTTCCATAACCGCTGCTGCGGTGATAGTGATAGTATTTGGATTGGTCACCACCCTTGGGGTTCTTCAGTACCTTGGGCCACTTCAAGAATTTCTCGTGCTGAATTTGCATTAAAACGTTTGTACGCGAGTCATTTAAAGGAGTTAGATTTAACGGTCAGTACTACCTGCGAACGGTTTGCACGGATTTCTGCTACTTCTTGGGCGCTCGGCAGCCTTGACGGCCTTCGTTCTTTCTTTTTTCCTCCACCGTCCTTGGTGGAAGGTTTTCCAACTGGACAGGCCGCTTTGCATCGTCGGCTTCTTTGGCTGCGATGTATGCTCGTGCGACGGCCTCGACTTCTGTGAAGGTCTGGGGACCTTTGTGGATAATGTGCTTAAAAAAAGCTCCTCCTTCCAGTGTAAATAAGAAAGTGTTTAGCTTTATTCCGTCCATTAGCTTTGGAATTTGCAGGGCCTCTACGATAAATTGGCCCAAAAATCCCCTCAAGCTCTCTCTGGCTCCTTATTTTACTAGGGTTAGGTGCCAGGGTTACTTTTCAATCCTCCTACTGGAGGCAAACTACAAGAGAAAGTTACTTGCCAGCTCACTGAAAGATCGGATGAAATTAGATGGTAGGCCATAGAATCACATCCTTGCATCTCCCTTAAGTGTCAACAGGAAGTACTGACATATAGCCATCTCATCCAAATTTTGGAGGTTCAGATGTTCACGATATTGGTCTAGATAGTCCATGGGATCAGCGCTTCCGTTGTACAAATCAAGGTTCGGCATCTTGAAATTTGGGAGAATCGGCCTTGTCTGGATCTCCATCGTGAGCGGAGACTGACGCAAGTCTGCAGCCCCTCCTCCGTTGTTTCCGCTGAAAACTCACTGGAAGACCATCTCAAACTTTTCCTCCACATGGGATGGTGTCATTATCTTCCTCTCGTTAAGATAATTCCTCAACTCGTAGGGGTCTTGGGTAGCTTGCGACCCCAGCAACCTCATATCCCTAGGAGGAATCTCATTACGATGAGGCAACTCCTACATGGGGTGCACTCTTATAGATTGAGGGTTTCACCTCTCCGGGTTCTCCTCCTGGACCCAAAGATCCAAGTGACCTTGAAGGTGCGACGGGGCTCTACTGGTCGAGGCAACTTGCATCCCAGGGTCATCGTGCTGGCTTTCTTGTTTCGTGGGGTTCTTCTTCCCCTTGCCATTTCTCTTGAACGTCGCAATCTGGGTGGCCTTGGAGGGCATCCCCATTTGCCACTCGTCCATCTTCGAGCAGAGCATATGGACGGCCTTTGTGACATCATCCATCTTCATAGTCAGTGCTCGGATATAAGGGTCAGGATGTTCCTCTATCCTGGCGCTCGCAGTAGGTCCATTGCCATTGGAAGCCGCCTCTCTCACTGGGGCATTGGTTTGTCCTCCCATGTTCACCACTCTTTCAGCTTTCAATTTCTCAAAAGATGTGTTAACCTGATTTTTTATTCGTTCTCACAGACGGTGCCAAATGTTGCGTTCTCGGGTCGTGATCGTGGTCCGAACTCGGATCCGAAAGCTAACAACACCAAAATAATTGTTTAAGTGTGGAGGAAGAGAGAGTGTGTACAATATTTTTATGTGAAAATCCTCTTGTGAATAAGAGAAGAAAACCATGGGACTTAGGGTACAGGCAAATTTTTACTATGCTGTCGAACTCGTACAAAGAAAAGGAAACACGTGGATCTCAAGAATCTCTAAGTGCTCTCTCAAATTATACTTGGTGGAGACTTACTTCTTTTCTTTCTCTATATACGTTAATGTAGGATGGAGGATTCATATCCTTTATTAGGTAGTCCATGAATGCTTATATAGTGGCCTGGATATCCTACATGGAGCACCCATGTGGGTCTGGTGTGTGTAGGTTGCCCGGCCACTAAATCTATAATATCCATTTTGCCGTGTCAGAGAGGTGGCGTGTATGCAGGCTGACTCTGTAAGATGTCACATCACGCGTGTGCCAGAAGTCACCATTTTCTATGCAGGTTGTGTGTTGTAGAGGTCACGCGTGATCTCAGATAAGTCAACTCTAAGCCGGCATTCTCGGTCGTACTGCGTTCCTTGCCTGCACTCATGCCGTCCGACTCCGCTCAGTGTCCTCATCCTTGGTAAAGGCATTGGCCTTAAGCAAGTCTGCGGACTCTGGGTCCCAGGCGTCCTCGTGCTTTGCAGGTCTTTGGCTTTTATTGGGGGGTTTCTGTCTTAAGCAAGTCCACGTCCTTTAGCGAGACCTTGCCTCCTCATAGGGTCTTTGGTCCGAAACTAGCTCTCGAGTTTTCTACACTATGTCGTCGAGCCCACAAAGCCAAATCGATCTCTCGAACCAATTTAACTCTTTGGGCTTCTTGGGATGAGAGTTTAGGTTCTCTGGCTTCTAAGACCAATTTAGCATCTTAGGTCAAATTAGCCATTTGTGCCGCGCTCTCATATCCTCGGGCCTTTTGAGCCAATCTCACCTATTGAACAAAATTGGGTTTCTGAGCCTTCTTTGGACTTGGATCTGTTTCATGGAAGTAGGCATCTTAATTGGGTCTTGGATATTCACTGCCCATCAAATATAATAGGGATATATTTAAATATGCATATATTATGAAGGAGAATTGTGTTACATGGGAAATTCCTTAATTTTGTAAATACTTTTATTAATTTATACTAGTTTTGTGACAACTAATATTGATATTTTCTA
>JAODPA010026269.1:0-12719 GCA_025585075.1 Nepenthes mirabilis
TCTGGAGGGAGAAAAATAGTAAAATAGTAAGTTGAGGCCTAGTAAGGTACATGTTGATATACAGTAAAATTTTCATATAAAACAGAATGTAATAAAACAGATATATATGCATATTAAAGTATAAATGCTATAAAGTAGTGATTTACAAAAAATGTAGCAGAACAAGATGCATGAGATTATGAAAATGTCAGAAAACAGAAACACTCAAGTTTTGAAAAGCACAAGTCAGTGTAATCATACTTCGTTAATACTAAATTGATAATACATGCTTCAAAAAGCAAAAATCGGTCTCAATTTGATAAAATATGAAAAATTTCTTTTCTATCAATAAAGGACCCAACCGTAGACCCTACTAGCAGTGGAGGCGAATAATCGAGGATAGATTATATTCAATCCATACAATCAAAGGCCGATGACAGGAACAGGAGATCCCTTCTTGCAAGATTTATATACAAATATCTCCTGAAGGATGGTGGATTATATGCAAATACCTCCCGAAGGTCGGTGGATCATCAGAATTCTACCATCTGAAACTAATGCCCTGAGGAAGGGAGGACCACGTTTAACTCCATGGACAGAGTTATCCTCGATTACCACCATAATATTCTAAGGCATGCTGGAGAACCTAACTTGACTGTATATCAGTCACGGGTCCTAATTAACAGTATCAGAAATATTTTTCCTTCTTATTTCATAACAGAAAACCCTTTTTAGTTTTTGAAATCAGTCATAGTTTCACAATAACTCTTCAGTCAGTTTCAGAATATACAGTAATAGTCTAAAACCCTTCAATTTCGCTTCAGAATATATAGAAACAGTTTGAAACCCTTTCAAATTTGTTTCAGAATATACCATAATGGTCTAAAACCCTTCAGTTTTGCTTCAAAAGTCCATAGTGACTTATCAGTATAAGTCCATGTAAAATTTTAAGAAATAAATTACACTAGGAGCTTTATCTCAATACAAATTAACTTTTATATAACAAAGCTTTTGGACAAAAACAGTTAAATCCATTCAATTTCGTGCTTACGGTTTCGCCAAAATTTTCGGACAATAAACGGACACCAAATATATGCATTTTCATGAAATTGAAGCCAGATATTGCAGTATATATATATATAAACATGAAATCTATCCAAACAATTTGCGGAAACAAGATTTATTTATACAGAATATGGTGAAACATGCTTTTAGAGTATAAATACCATTTTTAAGATACAGAAAAGCAGCAAAAATAAAAAAAGCATCTGAGGTACATTTGCCTAAGGTTGGTCTACAATTATTTTTTCCCAGATCGGATTGATTTACCCTTTCCTTTCTCTTACGTTTCCTTCCTCTCTTCTCTCCTTCCAGTTCTGCCGTCGAGCTTTAGCCAAAATGAGCCCCAATCCCTTAGAAAAACGAAGGGAAAGAAAGCACGTGAGGGGACCGTGATTCCTCGAGCGCCAAGTAGGCACTCCGTATAATTTCATGCCCGTGCTCGAGCCCCACTTGGGCACTCTTCGAGCATGGGGTTTTGTTATTTAGACCGCGGTGGCGCCTCTGGGCGCCAATGCTGTAAGTGCTTAATCCGCTTCTAAACTGAATTTCTCCCACATTTTTCCTTAGTCCATTTACCTAAAACACATTTATATCAATTTAATAACTAGAAATTATCATGTTTTCGAGATCAGGATCTCACACTCTCCCCCACTTACAGAAATTTCGTCCTCGAAATTTGACGATCCTTGAATTTTTAAAATCAAGGAACTTTCTTAATATCTTCGATTCATTTCTAAATTAGGATGGTTATCCCAAAAAGCCTTAAATATTAGAATTTCCTTGATTCTCATTAGTCAACACGTCCTTTCCGGATCTAAATTCACTAAGTTCGGAGACAAACCTATTTCATTATCCACTTTTCTAACTTAATTCCAAACTTTAAACAAGTAGTACACCTTATTTCATTGCATATTAAACTTGAGATTGAGCGTTTCATCTGAACATTATCTTAGACTTTAATACATAAAGAAATTCATCACTACACTAAATTATCTTTGCACCAAAATTCTTCCATCAAGTTCGGTTAGGATTTTTACAAACATCTCAAATTATAATTAAACTTCTAGGCAGGATACTTTACTTTCTCTCTATTTCGTTGGTATGTCCTCAATTTGACATTTCCATAAGACACATATTCTATTTTGAACACTCAACTTATACAGTAGCCTTGATTAAAACCAATTTTTGGATACCCATACCACAGAAATAATCCCCATAGATTCTCAATTCACCACAAAATAAGGAGTTCTAACTATAACAATAATCATAAATTTTGTTACAATTTTAGATCATTACCTAAACTTCTAAGGCCTTAACAATTTACAACCTCAGAATCTCAAAACTTCTACACTGAGCAAATTTTAGATTTTATTGGCATACTGAAGAACTAACTAGTTCAACCCGAACACATCACTTGTAATCTTGATGGGTGGGCCAATTTGATCATAACTCTCCCCAAGGAAATTTCCTATATTTCAGACACGATTCTGTTTCCCAACCTAGGAATGTGGAATTTTATTTTTCAAGTAGTTGAGCCTACCCAAAATTTTCCTTTCTCAGTTCATTTAAGGTACCAAGGCATATCAAGTCTATAAACCCTTAGCATTTATTATCAATACCGGCGTCTGCCAAAATCTATCTACATAATCCGTAGGCAAGCTTATTCACTTACAATTTCTAAAGTCAGTTTTCATCAGGACATAACTATTCAGATTATTAATTTATTATGAAAAGCTATCTCCCAAGATAGAATCCACAATTTCTCAACAGAAACTTCCAATTGCTGATTCAATCAATGGAGGAACAACTCTTAACTTGGAATTCCTCTCCTACTTATTTCAAAAGTATCGATCCACAAGTGATACGAGAGAACATATTCCTTAAACAGATTAATCCACTCAGTATCTCCTAAGGATCTTCCATAACATAATCATGTCAATTCTCAAAATTATTAGATTAGAGTTATCTTCCGAAACAGTTCCACTTATTTTGATATCGGCTATCGATTTCAACATTCACCTTCCTCAAAAATATTGAGATCCTCCTATTATAGCTCTTAACTCTTAGGTTTCCAATACATTAATTCCTCCGAAGGAACTATCTATAAGCCCTCAAGGTAAGAACCTCATCACAAAATTTCAGCTACGGTTGAAATAATTTTAACCACAGCTCCTCCCGATTCTACACAAATATTGAGAGACTAATGTCAATTTCAATTGCCTCTAATCCACCCAATAGAATAGCTTGGCCTGGTCTTTGCCTCCAAATACATATGTCCCTCAAAACTTTTATGGTCAGATTCTCGAACGGTCATTTACTAACTCCAAAAAGGGCGGTCCATTTTCTAATTACACTCAACATCTATTTCCTAATTCAATTAAGCTTGCCTCTCATTCAGAGTGCATAACCCAATTGTAGGGCATTATATCCACTTGATGTAAATTACTCAAATATCCTCGAGTATCTTTTTAACTTTCGAAAGGGATGGCAGAACAAAAAAAATCTCAAAGAGGTCAACATCTCTAAGGCAAAATCCACAAATTCTTAATTATAACTTGCATAAAACACAATTAAGACAATCACTCTATTGTCAAACCAATTTATTCATTCCAGTCAGACCACTCATTTTTCACAATAATCTGACTAAAGCCCAAAGGCTTTACCGTTTGATCAACCTCAAGCAAAATCACAAGGGTTCTCCTTTCAGGCTTTCATAACCACACTTATCCCGACAACAGGACCAACTCATAGTGATTCCTTCACCTATCTTACGGATATCTCAATCTCAGAGACTCCCAATCATTGAATCATTAACTTCTAATTATTTTAAAGTTTGCCAAATATCTTCATCGATGCTATTTGAATCCTCAAGATCATTGCTAATCTCTGTATAATCTCAACAGTAACTTTATTCGTTAATCAGATAGACAATTCTTCTCTTTAACAGTTTCCTCCAATTTCCAATCCCACCTAATGCCTTTTTAGATATGGCCTAGTATGCCATCTACACTTAGCACACACCGCATTACATAACTCGCACGCATCACCTTATTAGTTTCATTACTTCTTGATACGTGAGCCTAATTACATTTTAGATTATTCGGTTCAAATTTATTAGTTCTAGTGTGGCAATTTGCCACCCAAATCATCTTAATACTCCATCAAGATTAATTATTCACGAACCCAAACCGGGCATCAAAATTCATAATTCCTTTAGACAAAGGTTGCTCCTTATGGATTGACATCATCGGATTTTATTCTGGAAATTATAACACTTATATACTCATTCCCTTGTCATCCTTAACTGGCCTCAACACAGCTTCAGAAGATTACTTAGCAGAAAAACAATTAGATCTTCGTCATAAAAGAACATCTCTAAATACCATATCAAAGTTCCTCCGATTACAAATGAACCTAGGAAGCATAGACAATATATGGATTAAACGCCCCTAATAATGCATATACCGGGATATCAATATTCGAGGTTATCACTTTCCACCATGATAGACATTACCTCAATACATTTACTAGCATTACGAAACCTCAGTTTCAGGTACCAGACTTTCTCTCCATCCGACCTGAGAGAACATAGGAAATTCTCCATCATGCGATCAAATTATCCCAAGCAAAGCACTCTTTCAAAAACTTCATTTCAATAAAATTCTATCCATATCAGGACCACAACACTCCCTGCAATATCTTTTTATTCTTGAAATTCATACCCAAGGTAATCTTCATCCTTCATTTTATCTGAGGCAATATTAACTTTTCTTATTTCAAGCATCCGGTTATTGTCGATACCGCCAACACCTTCGGAATCCACAGGATTTCACATCTTATCCTTAAGCCATCAATTCGATCCTATCTGTCATGTCTAACCTTGAGGATCTTGTCCCAATGCCAATTGGACTTATCTTAAACTAAACCGACTATTTAGACCTTATTTCGATACCATCATATTCATCTTGACTCGGCACTAATTGGATTCAAATTCTTAAGGTGCTTCTAAGCAATTTATTCTCCTCATCCTTGCGGTCGACTGACATCCCAGGAAAGGCCCTTATCTAAAGGTCTTTCTATTTTCTATAATTACAAACATCATAAGATCCTTAATTTCAAGTAATCAGTTTTGAGGGAGGGTTAGAATCAACACATTTCAAATTAAATCCTTAAGGCCAAAACCTAAAGACTCCATCTAATTCAAACCACTTCATTTTGCCTTAACATAGAATAACTCAATTTGAGCCCTTCAACCTAAATCGATCAATCTAGGCCTAACCTACATTCAAAATTGATTAACCAAATCACTAAGTCCCAGTTCAAGTCAATTCTAACTTATACATGCTAGAACACCTAAGATTTTCTAACCTAACTTATTCAGTTTATATCTACCCCTACCTATTCGATCAGTCAGGATCATTTCCTAAGCTTTTGCGTATGATTCAAATCATTCCTAAGGTATCTCATTTTCTCTGATACCAATTGCGACAAAACAGATTTTTCCTTTTTGTCCTCAGTCAATTTTGTTATTTAGAACAGTAACAGAAGCCCAAATCTCACTCAAGGTTCTAGAGAAAAATAGGCAGAGTTTTCTCTAAAATTGGGCTAAATAGAAACATAAACCTATACAAAAAGAAGTATAACAAACTAGAACATGCACACAACTATCCATTTATACCATAATTTTTCTACAACATGCATTCACAGGACCACAGATGCTATCCATGGCGTTAATTCAACAATCCTGTCTGCTATATCAGAATTCAGACGAGAGATGCGAACTAGGACCTATACAAAAACCATAAAGTATATAGCGGAAGAAAAACTATAAACCTACGAAAGCACAATTCCCTATTTCATCACATACGTCACATACATTCTATATATAAGAATCCATATATCAAAATCAGGTCTTTATATCCAACTATTTTTCCAAGATAACTTAAAAATACTTCTGATCTCCAAGGTCTTCAAGCTAAACTTTTGGTCACTCCTTCTCATCTAGCACTAACTCTATAGTCTTTTCTGGAGGCAAAAAAATAGTAAAATAGTGAGCCGAGGTCCAACAAGGTACATGCAAGCATGCAGTAAATCATTTATGTAGAACATAATGTAGTAAAATAGACACATGCATGTTGAAGTATAAATGCTATAAAGCAGTGATTTACAAAAAATATAGCAGAACATGATAGAGGAATTACAGAAATATCAGAAAATAGAAACACTCAAGTTTCAGAAAGTAGAAGTCATTGTAATCATACTTCGTTAATACTAAATTGATAAGACAGGCTTCAGAAAGTAGAAATCGGTCTCAATTCTATAAAATATGGAAAATCCCTTTTCTATCAGTAAATGACCCAACCAGTAGACCCTACTAATAGAGGGGACGAATAATCGAGGATATATTGTATTCGATCCGCCCAATCAATGGTCGATGATAGGAATAAGAGATCCCTTCTCGTGGGATTTATATACAAATACCTCCTAAAGGATGGAGGATTATATGCAAATACCTCCCGAAGATCGGTGGATCATTAGAATTCTACCATCTGAAACTAATGCCCTGAGGAAGGGAGGACCACGTTTAACTCCATGGACAGAGTTATCCTCGATTACCACCATAACATTCTAAGGCATGCTGGAGAACCTAACCTAACTATATATCAGTCACGGGTCCTAATTAATAGTATCAAAAATATTTTTCCTTCTTATTTCATAACTGAAAACCCTTTTCTGTTTTAGAAATCAGTCAGAGTTTTACAATAACTCTTTAATCAATTTTAGAATATACAATAATAGTCTAAAACCCTTCAGTTTCACTTCAAAATATACATAAATAGTTTGAAACCCTTCAGATTTGTTTCAGAATATACCGTAACCGTCTAAAACCTATCACTTTACTTCAAAAGTTCACAGTGATTTATCAGTATAAGTCTATGTAAAATTTTTAGAAATAGATTACACCAGGATCTTTATCTCAATACAAATTAACTTTTATATAACAGAGATTTTGGAGAAAATTAGTTAAATCCCTTCAATTTCGTGCTTAGAGTTTTGCCAAAATTTTTAGACGATAAACAGACACCAAATACATGCATTTTCATAAAATCAAAGCCAAATATTGCAGTATATATATATAAACATGAAATCTGTTCGAACAATTTGCAAAAATAGGCTTTATTTATATAGAACATGGTGAAACATGCTTTTAGAGCATAAATACCATTTTAAGATATTGAAAAGCAGTAAAAACTAATAATAGCATTTGAAGTACACTTGCCTGAGGTCGGTTTACAATTATTTTTTCCTGGATTGGATTGATTTCCCGTTTCCTTTCCCTTCCCTTTCCTTCCTCTCTTCTCTCCTTCCCGTTCTGCCGTTGACCTCCAGCCAAAATGAGCCCCAATCCCTCATAAAATGAAGGGAAAGAAAGCAGGTGAGGGGCCCGTGACTGGTGCTCGAGCGCCAAGTAGGTGCCCTGTAGAATTTCATGCCTGAACTCAAGCACCACCTGGGTGCTCTTTGAGCACGGGGTTCTGTAATTCAGGCCCCGATGGCACCTCAGGTGCCACCCAAGCACCGATGCCCTAGGGGCTTAATCCGCCACTAAACCAAATTTCTCCCACATTTTTCCTTAATCCATTTACCTCAAACATATTTAATCAATTTAATAACTAAGAATTATCATGTTTTTGGGATCGGGATCTCACAAATGCAACTATTAGATAAAAGGTGGACGAGGGTTTAACCCATTGCTCTAATGATTTATGATAACTTGACAGATTGCATAGCTTTGATGCTGGCAATGAATCATTCAAATTTCTACCTTATCAACATTCGCTGGTAGGATAGTGGCCTACCATTGTGGTGATGGGTGACAGAGAATTAGGGTTCAATTTCGGAGAGGAAACTAGAGAAACAGCTACCACATCCAAGCAAAGCAGCAAGCGCACAAATTACCCAATCCTAACACGGGGAGGTTTGGACAATAAAGGACAATACTAGGCTCACTGAGTCTAATAATTAGAATGAGTACAATCTAAATCCCTTAGTGAGGATCCATTGGAGGGCAAGTCTAGTGCTAGCAGCAGTAATTCTAGCTCCAATAGCGTATATTTAAGTTGTTGTAGTAAAAAAGCTCGTGATTGGACCATCGGATGGGGCGACCGGTCTACCTCCAATGAGCACCGATCTTCTCGTCCCTTCTACTGGTGATGCGCTCCTAGCTTTAATTGGCTGGGTCATGCCTCAAGCATAGTTACTTTGAAGAAATTAGAGTGCTCGAAGCTGGCATAAGCTTTGGATACATTAGCATGGGATAACATCATAGGATTCCGGTCCTATTGTGTAGTCCTTTGGGATCGAAGTAATAATTAATAGGGACAGTCGATGGCATTCATATTTCATAGTCAGAGGTAAAATTCTTGGATTTATGAATGACGAACAACTGTGAAAGCATTTTCCAACGATGTTTTCATTCGTCAAGAATGAAAGTTGAGGGCTTGAAGACGATTAGATACCATCCTAGTCTCAACCATAAACGATGCCAACCAGAAATCAGCGGGTGTTACTTTTAGGATGCCGCTAGAACCTTATGAGAAATCAAAGTTTTTGGGTTATGGGGGGACTATGGTCACAAGGCTAAAACTTAAATGAATTCCTTGAAGGGCACCACCAGGAGTGGAGCCTGGGCTTAATTTGACTCAACATGGGAAAACTTACAAGGTCTAGACATAGTAAGGATTGACATACTAAGAGCTCTTTCTTGATTCTGTGGGTTGTGGTGCATGGCCATTCTTAGTGGGTGGAATGATTTGTCTGGTTAATTCTGTTAACAAATGAGACCTCAACCTGCTAACTAGCTTTGTGGAGATATCCCTCCACAACTAGCTTCTTAGAGGGACTATGGCTTTCCAGGCAATGGAAGTTTGAGGCAATAATAGGTCTGTGATGCCCTTAGATGTTCTGGGCCTCATGCATGCTACACTGATATATTCAATGAATCTATAGCCATGGTTGATAGGCTTGGGTAATCTTTAAAATTTCATCATGATGGGGATAGATCATTATAATAGTTAGAATTCAATGAGGAATTCCTAGTAAGCGCAAGTCATCAACTTGAGTTGACTACGTCCCTACCCTTTGTACACACCGCCCGTCGCTCCTACCGATTGAATGGTCCCATGAAGTGTTTGGATCGCGGTGATGTGGGCGGTTTTCTTGTGGCAACGTCATGAGAAGTCCATTAAACCTTATCATTTAGAGGAAGGAGAAGTTGTAACAAGGTTTCCGTAGGTGAACCTGTAGAAGGATTATTGTCAAACATTGCTAAGCAAAGTGACTCATGGACATGTTGAAATAAATTGTCATCAGTATGGTGCCTAAAATTACGCGGTGCCCTCAACTATTGACTGAGTCGTGCCTTCTAGTCTACTCCAGTAGTGGCAATGGGTGTGTCGGGTTAGGCTTGGCACGAGAACAAACCCTGACGCAGATCACTCTAAGGAACAATAACATAGCATGCATTGCCTTGTCACCGGATACCTTGTGAGTGAGGTGGCAACCTGTCGTACCTGAACAATTCACGACAATGGATATCTCGGCTCTCGCATCGATGAAGAACATAACAAAATGTGATACTTGGTGTAAATTGCAGAATCCTATGAACCATCGAGTCTTTGAATGGAGGTTGCACCCAAAGCCTCTAGGCTGATGGCACATCTGCCTGGGCATCATGCATAGTGTCACCTGCAACCAAGCCATTGTGTCTCTACATGCTAGGTTGGGGTGGAGAGTGGCCTCATGTGCGTTGTTGTGCAGTTGGCCTAAAATTAGAGTTCGATGACTACGCCACAACGTTTGGATGTCGACAAGGCGAAGGCCAAGGTTACATTGCGTCGTGCTTAGCACATCGCCCATGAAGCTAGCATGATGCTGCCGTGTCATCCGTATGAAACCAACGCAGCGACCCTAGGTCAGGCGGGGCTACCTGCTGAGTTTAAGCATATCAATAAGCTGAGGAAAATAAACTTATAATGATTCTCCTAGTAACAATGAGTGAACTAGGAAGTGCGCCACTTTAGAATCAGGTAGCTCTGTCATTTGAATTGTAGTTTGGAGAAGCATCTTCCATAATGAATCGAGCCCAAGTCCCTTGGAAAGGGGTGCTAGAGAGAGTGAGAGTCCCATCATGCTCGATCCCTGTTGCACCATGAGGTGTTGTAGGCGAGTCAGGTTGTTTTGGAATGTAGACCGAAGTGGTACGTAAAATCCATCCAAGGCTAAATAACGACGAGAGACCGAGAGCGAACAAGTACCACACAAGAAAGTTGAAAAGGACTTTGAAAAGAGAGTCAAAGAGTGCTTGAAACTGTTGAGAGGGAAGCGGATGGGGGCCGATGATGGGCCTTGGTCAAATGCAGAACAGTCACAAGCCGGCCCGCCGATCGGCTCGGGGCATGGACTGACTCGAATTGATGGGGTGGCTAAAACCCAAGCCATAGACAAGCTCGAGAGCATCATCCCAACAATCGTGGAATGCAGTGTGTGCCGTCACAGTGTGCTTGGCACCTA
Organism: Nepenthes mirabilis; assembly: GCA_025585075.1. Lineage (NCBI taxonomy): Eukaryota > Viridiplantae > Streptophyta > Magnoliopsida > Caryophyllales > Nepenthaceae > Nepenthes > Nepenthes mirabilis. The sequence continues at coordinate 10,615 of JAODPA010026269.1, forward strand.
CACACTCTTGGCGTCGACCTACGGGCCCCCATTTGGCCCATCTTGAAACACGGACCAAGGAGTCTAACATGTGTACGAGTTATTGGGCGAGTAAACTCATACGGTGCAAGGAAACTGATTGGCGGGATCCCCTCGTGGGCTGCACGACTGACCGACCTTGATCTTTTGAGAAGAGTTCGAGTATGAGCATACCTGTCGAGACTCGAAAGATGATGAACTATACCTAAGTGGGGCAAAGCTATAGGAAACTCTGGTGGAGACCCAAAGTGATAGTGACATGCAAATGGTTCGTCTGACTTGGGTATAGGGGCAAAAGACTAGTCGAACCCTCTAGTAGCTAGTTCCCTCCAAAGTTTCCCTCAAGATAGCTGGTACTGGAATGCGAGTTCTATCGGGTAAAGCCAATGATTAGAGGCATGGGGGGTGCAACCCCCTTGACCTATTCTCAAACTTTAAATTGGTAGGATGGCATGGCTGCTTCATTGAGTCGCGACACGAAATCGAGAGCTCCAAGTGGGCCATTTTTTGTAAGAAAAACTGACTATATGAGATGAACTGGAAGCCGAGTTACGGTGCTGGACTATGCGCTAAACTAGATTCCACAAAGGGTGTTGGTCAATTAAGACAGTAGGACGGTAGCCATGGATGTCAAAATCTACTAAGGAGTGTGTAACAACTCACCTATAAGGTACGGGTTTCTAAGATATTGTAAATTCTAGTAATTAAGTTAATATAATTAAGTTTAGGATGAATGGATTGAACAAAATAGAGATTGGATCATAGTTGAAGGAAAATGGGTGCCGCGCACACTGCAGGCTTGAGCAAAGTTGGAGGCACTAATTCCAATGGTGATTGCGCCCGAAGCTTGCTCGCCATGCACTCGAGCGTGATTTCTAGTGATGATGCACCTGAGGCTCGCCTAACTAGCGCTCGAGCACAAGTCAAATATTCTGTCCACTGACTTACTATTACGCGTTTTAAATAGGGGAAAAGAAAGGAGAGCAGGGCACGAACAAGAAGAGCAGGAGAGGAAAAATGAGAGAAAAAAGAGGAAGAGAAGGAATTTCCAGTGACTTCCAGCCCTATCAGAGTAAGGAAAATAGTAAATCAGGTTGAGACAAGTGTACCCTAAGCTCTGTCTTTCCTTGTTGCTTTTTGTTATCTCCTTTGAATAGTATTACTCTAACACCCTTCTCCTCTAAGATTTGTTATGTCATACCGCATATTTTCTAATTCTCTCATGATTTTATGAACAAATTGCATATTTAAGTATGAATATTATGATTTATGAGTTTGATTTTGTTGTCTAGCTTGCAATTCATGTCCGAATTTCATTCCAAAGATTTCTCTCAAACCTGAGCTTGAAAATGAAGGTACAAGTTTTGTAGAATTTGAGTTATCGGATGGAAACATTATACTATGAATTATTTGAGCATACCGGATGATTTTATCTGAAATTTTGTTAAAAGATATGTTGTTTAAAATTACTAAAAGCTCCAAGGCTATCAGAAATTTAATTATGTGAAGTTGAAGTGGCCTTTAAAGAATGATGAACTAAGTCTAATAAACAAGAATTAGAATTTCCTAAGTTAATTCAAAATCAATAAGAAACTAGACCAAGGATTGTTATTCAATGGGTAATATTCTCTAGAATGCCTTAGGATGTTAGAGTGATAGTTAAGGATAACTCTGTTCAAAAAATGATATGTGGTCTGCCTTCCTCGGGAAGTAAATAAGGAGGAACCCATAATCATCTTATATTCGGGATGTAAATAAGAAAGAACTAAGAACCAAAGCCTTTGATTATATGGAGTGAACATAATCAATCCTTGATTATTTACTCCCTTAGCTGTACACCTACTAGCCCTAGTCTCTCAAGATAATAAAAATTATCCTAAAAGACAAGTAAGTTTTGAGCTATTTCATAATTTTTAGCATATTTTTTTGATTAAAGATAAGTGAAAAAAATAATTTAAGGAAAAGAAAAAATAAACAAAGATGAGATTTTGTCCACAAGTTCATATTTATGCATTATTTCATGCTTTTGCATTATCCATATGCATATTAGGCTCCTAATTCCTTCGATATCTCTTTAAATAAATATA
>JAODPA010026280.1:0-12719 GCA_025585075.1 Nepenthes mirabilis
TATTTTTTTTATTTCTATTACGGTAAAATGCTTCATGCAATCCCTAAATTTTAGCTCCAGTGAAAATTTTCTTGTCGGATTTTAGGTCACTCTCTTATAAATCTCATACCTATTAAAAATGTTATTTTTCACTTCTAAAGTTATAAGATGCTCCATGTAAGATTTGCTCGAGCAACAATATTGACTAGAGATTCTGCGAGAAGACTACAAGCTGACCGTTTAAGTGATAGATCTAGAAGATTCCAGTGACACTCTGCAAGAAAATCATAAGTCGGCATTTTAAGTGTTAGGCTTGGGAGGATTCCTAATTGATGGGTAGGCCCATAGCTGGCAGGCCCAATAAGAAAGCGGCCCAAAATTCAGAAATGCCCAATGCGCATTAGTCGGTCAATGTGCTAGCGTTGACCGCCTGGCGCACAAACAAACTGCCAAAAGCGCTCCTTCAAGTGGTCAACATTTTTGTTGACCGGAAGTACTGTAACAGCAGGCCGCGAAAGACGTTAAACCTAATATGGACCACGCCCAATTTGGTAGGCGATCCCGTACACGAAAAGCAATGATCATTTTCCTGATTACACGCTTTCCAAAAATTCGATCTCCTTTGAAAAGGGGAGCAACAGATTCAACGCCTACCCATGAAGAAGGCGCTAGATTCTCTCTCCTTGCCAACAATGGAGTTTAACGGTTACAAAAATATGAAAGGAAAGCAGATAATCTGGAGATCCGTTACACCACCCAGAAAGGAAACGATCCATCAAATCACGCCAGTCACACCCACCAACTCAAAGAAGACTGTCCAGCGTCAGGCTAAGGATCACGTCCTCATAGCCAAGGAAGGTCGCTCTCCTCACCATCTATATAAGCCCAGAGTCTCCACTCTAAAATGGAGACGCTTTCAAAAACAACAGACGCCTTATGATACAATTTGAATCACAAACGCAAACAGTGCTTGAGCATACATTCTCTAAACACTCACTTTCCAATCCCACTCGAAGCCTCCAGATCACAGAGTCCTCTCTCGTTCTCTAAGAACAGTCCTTCAAAGCTTTCACGCTTTCAAGATATAGCTTCCACTCGTTCTTTACGGGCAGCGAGCTAGAAATCATACTCTCAACGAGCCACGGGAACGTCTCTATATCTACAGGCCAACACTCCCGCCAAACTTATTCTCTCTCACTTTTACTTACCAGCTTACTTTCTAAAGTTCGAAGGCTTGTTACTGACTTGAGCGTCGGAGTATTTTTGGTGGGACGACTTCTCGCCGGCACCTGACCTCTTGTTTACTGTAGTGGTGTGCAGGATTCAAACTCAGTCAATGGAGCTGGATCAAATTGACCACTCGAATCCGAAACTGTTCGAAATCGGATCCATGTACGCATCATTGGCGCCACCTATGGGAATCGCTTACAAAAAGTCAACTGCGTTTACCAGGAATTCTCTCCGATCAACATTCCTGAACAAAATGGTGAACACAAGGGCCCAAGCAAGCGAGCCAGCCCGAGACGTAGTCTCACTAAACCAGGACCACGCCATTGGCACAGTGGTCAACAGGGTAGCCGGTGAAATTTTGACTTTTTTTTCCAAAACCTGGCAGAGCACATGCACAATACAGACAAAATGCTCCAGATACTCTGTACCTGCCAGGAGCAAGCACAGCTGGGGGTTGCACCAGTGGTGGCCCCAGCACCGGCATCCAGACGAGGAGGCCAAAGAAAGAAAGTTTCGGCCTGACAGATCGAAAGACTAACCAGCGCTCTCGCGCCAATACCTCACACGCCCAAAGCCGTTTAAGGCCTGAGGAGTGAGAAATCAGCGCTACTCCGGATGAAAGTCTGGAACGAAGGAACCCTAGATACTCCCGAGTGGAATCTAGGCCCCAGGCTCAGAAGGGACCTCCCGAGCCGCGAGATCAGCCAGAGGCAGCAGCTGCCCTGCTGCTGGACAAGTCTGGGAAAGAACGGAGTTGAAAGCATACCTCAATTTCAAAAGATCTGCTAACGCCGTTTCAACAGATCCAAGGCTAGAGAAAATATGGAACCGCGTCTTCAAAGATGACGAGCGCACAGCCAACATCGACAGATTTCCCTTCATGGCGGAGATATTGAACCATCCTATGCCAGCAAAGTTTAAAATGCCAGCCCTTGACTCTTATAATGGGAATGCGGATCCTGTCGACCATCTCGCCTACTTTCGCACCCATCTGGGTCTACAGGGGTTGGACGACGCAGCCAAGCCATGTATCGCTGCTTCCCCCTCACTCTAAAAGGGGACGCACACTTTTGGTTCCATCATCTCCCCTTAGACTCGATCCGAAGTTTTCGGGAGCTTGTGAATTTTTCTTGTCTCAATATACCTCCAGTCGCAGGGAGAAAAAACAGTCATGGCATCTGTCGCATGTTAAGCAGAAGCATGGAGAGAACCCACGGAGGTTTCTAGATCACTTCATGGTAGAAGCAGGCAGATCTCTCGACTCACAGAAGAAATAAAACTGGGTAGTTTCATTTCGGCGCTGGCGCATGGAGAGTTTTTTAGGCACCTGACAGATAAGAATCTGCAGACCTTTCGAAAAGCGGAGGCTATCACCAAGACCTATACGGCAGCAGAGGAGGCCAATGAGGCAAAACACCCCGACCGGCCTGAACAGCCTCAGTCTTTCTCGCCTGAAGGAAAGACGAAACACAACGGTGGTAATCACTCCCACCAAAAGCGCCACAGGACTGGGCCACCAGAGCGCAAGGACTACGGGCCCATCAACCTAACGCCCATGACTAATATGCGCTCAAATGTCCTCATGCAGATCCGTGGGGAGAAGTTTCTTAAGTGGTAGAAACCGCTTAAGAAGGCGGAGGGAGGAAATCCAGCCAAGTACTACGATTTCTATCGATCTCCCGAGCACTCCACAGAGGACTGTAAGACCCTTCAGATGGAGATTGAGGAGCTAATCAGAAGGGGCCACCTCACCAGGTTCGTTAAAGTCCCTAGTTAGAGCTCTAGCGACGTAGGGGGAGAGGATCAGGGTCCTCACCACTACAAAATCGGGTCGCGATAGGAGTGGTCAACATGATCACCACCCGACCAATCAAGAATCCAGCGGACAACAGGAACCAGCACGTAGGGAGGAAGAAGCAGCGAACTACTGACAACGTCATTAGTTTTAGTGACGATGACTGACACATGTAGTTTTCCCCCACGCAGACCGCCTCATTGTATCAGCACTCGTTTCCGACGGTAGCGTTGACTATCAGATAAAACGTGCATTTATTGATAATGAAAGTTCTCGTGATTTGATTTACCTCGATGCGGTTTTTAAACTCGATTTGAAAAAGAGTCAACTAAAATCTACAGAAGGACCATTGTATAGCCTCAACAACGAACCGGTGCCCGTTCAAGGGATGATCAAACTAGAAGTCACCTTAGGAACGTACCCAAGAATGGCAAGTCGTACACTCACCTTCTTGGTAGTCGACTTGCCTTCTGTATACAACGCAATACTAGGCCGGCCATGCCTAAAAACGTTTGGGCCGTCATTTCAATACCACACCTTAAAATAAAATTTCCAACGCCATACAGTGTGGGCGAAGTGTTGGGTGACCAAGTAACTAGACGGACATGTTACATGTCCCAAATCGCTCCTAACGACAACACCAAAACAGTAGGAGAACTTGACCATCGAGATGAGGCAACCTTGCAGTAGGCACAGTCTGGTGAGACAACTGACTTAGTCCCACTGAACCTAGACAATCTAGAAAGGTGCATACAAATCGGCGGCTCACTCACTGGCGCGCTACGTGAAGAACTGATCTCATTCTTGCGACAAAATGCTGACATTTTTGCATGGACTCCCGCTGACATGCTTGGGCTTCCAGACTGGGTAATGGTCCGCAGGCTAGACCTCGACCCGGATAGAAAACTTGTCAACTAGAAGCGGAGAAACCACTTAATGAAAAAGTTAATCGACATCCGAGAGGAAGTAAAGAAATTGTTGGATGCTAGATTCATCAGGAAGGTTCAATACCCTGATTGGCTCTCCAACGTAGTCTTGGTAAAGAAGAGCAATGGGAAGTGGAGAATGTGCGTCGATTTCACTAACGTCAACAAAGCTTGCCCAAAAGACAGCTTTCCTTTACCCATGGTTGATCTCCTAGTAGACTCAACATCCGAGCACGAGCTCTTGAGCTTCATGGATGTCTATTCAGGTAATAATTAGATCCGGATGAGTCCAGAGGACGAAGAACATACCTCGTTCATGACAGACTAGGGGACCTATTGCTATAAAGTGATGCCCTTTGAGCTAAAGAACGCGGCAGCCACCTACCAATGACTTGTGAACAAAATGTTCGAAAAATAGATCAACCGTAATATGGAAGTCTATGTTGATGACATGCTCGTCAAGAGCAAAGTTATGGGTGACCACCTTAGCGATCTAGCGGAATCCTTTGAGGTGCGCCGCCAGCATCAAATGAAGATGAATCCGGCTAAATGTGTTTTCGGGGTGGCTTTCAAAAAATTCCTTGGTTTCATCGTCTCCCTGCGAGGAATCGAAGAAAACCCAGAGAAGATCAAGGCCCTCACAGACATGGCTCCCCCACAAAGCGTCAAGGATGTCCAGCGACTGGTTGGACGATTGGCAGCCTTATCCCGCTTCTTAGCAAAGTTTGGCGAGAAGTATCAGCCATTTTTTAAGGCGCTGAGGGGAATGAAATCAAATGTTTCCAATGGATGGCAGATTGCCAGATGGCATTCGATGAGTTGAAGCAGTACCTAGCTAGCCTGCCATTATTAACATCACCCAAGGTCAGCAAAGAGTTGTACCTCTACTTGGCAGTATCGAAGGTGTCCTTCAACTCCGTTTTCGTAAGCCAGGACTCCGATACCTAACGACCGGTCTACTATGTAAGCAAAACGTTGACCGGCCCAGAGACGCGCTATCCGTTACGAAAAAGTCGGCCTTAGCTCTCATATTCTCCGCGCGAAAACTAAGGCCATACTTTTAGGCACACCGCATCGTAGTTCTCACTGACTAGCCTCTAAAGAGTATACTCTAGAAACCCGATGTTTCTGGACGGTTGGTAAAGTGGGCTATCAAGTTGGCGAGTTTGATATTGAGTTCAGGCCCAGGCCAGCCATAAAGGCGCAGGTTCTAACTAACTTTATTATTGTGACCACGACTATGATTCTTGAAGAACAGCCTTCAAAGAACGCGAAACAGCGCACGGAGGCTCCAGAATGGATGCTTTACATAGACAGATCATCTATAGACACAGGCAGTGGAAAAGGAGTAGTCCTCACGACCCCCGACGGGTTTGAGGTGACATACTCCCTTAAACTCGGCTTCCCGACAACCAACAATGTTGCCGAATACGAAACCTTGCTAATTGGGTTAAGATTAGCAAAGGAGTGCTCAGCAAAGAGACTGGCTGTTTTCAGCGACTTCGAGACAATCGTCAACCAAGTTAAAAGGAATTTCGAGGCGAACAACCCGCATATGGCTAAATACTTAGCCAGAGCAAAGGAGGCCGTCCGTAATTTCAACAACCTAACCTTGGTCCATATTTCCAAAATTGAGAACTGGAAGGCCGATCAACTGGCAAGAGTAGCGGCGGCAGAAAATCCAGAACAGTACTTGAGGAACATGAGGGAGGTCCTGAGTGCACCCAATATAGAGGGATAGGAGGCAATGCAAGTCTTCGAAACTAAAAACTGGACAACACCCTACCTAAGGTATCTAGCAGACGAAACATTGTTGGAAGATGCAGAAGAAGCCAGGAGGATAAAGAGAACGGTTGGCTGGTACACTACAGTCGACGGGCGGCTGTATCGCCGTGGCTACTCGACTCCGTACCTCCGTTTCCTAACCCCAGAAGAGGCGGATTACGTCTTGAGCGAAGTACACCTTGGGATTTACGGATCGCACATGGGCAGCAAGAACTTAGCATTCAAAATCATGCGGCAGGGCTACATTGGCCCTTGATGAAAAAGGATGCACTCGAGTTCGTAAAAAGGTGCGAAAGTTGCCAACTTCACGGCAACCTTCGCCACCAGCCGTCGGCCGAGCTGAAATCCCTTCAGCCGCCGTGGCCCTTCGCACAATGGGGGCTTGACATTCTTAGCCTATTTTTCATTGCACCCAAGCAAAGAAAGTTTATTATAGCGGGCATCAACTACTTCACAAAGTGGGTCAAAGCCATCCCGCTGGCGAAAATCACAGAACACAACGCGCTTGAGTTCGTCCACCAGAACATCATCAGCAGATTTGGCGTTTCAGAGGTCATTGTGACTGACAACGAAACTCAATTCTCGGGAAAACGCTTCACCAAGTATTACACCAACCTTAGAGTTAGGCTGGCCCACACTTCGGTGGCATACTCCCAAGTGAATGGACAGGTGGAGATCACAAACCGAACGCTACTCCATGGGCTCAAGACCAAGCTGGAGGACGCAAGGGGCTCCTAGGTAGACGAGCTCGCCTCAGTCCTTTGATCTTACCGAACAACTCCGAAGGAACCAACACGTGAAACGCCCTTTAGCCTCTGCTACGGGACTGAAGCGGTGATTCTGATCAAAATCGAAAATCCAAGTCTTAGAGTGGAGTCCTTCGACCCGCAGGCTAACTCCCAAAAGATCCGGGAATACCTAGACTTGCTAGAAGAAGCTCGCGATGCCGCTAGAATACGGACCGCAGCCTACTAACATCGAGACGCCCGCTACTACAATAAGAAAGTGAAAGCGAGGAAGTTCGACGTTCGAGACTTTGTCTTACGGAGCATCGAGGCCACAGGAAAGGTGGCCGGCCGAAACAAGCTCTCCCCCAATTGGGAAGGGCCTTTTCTAGTCTTCGCCATCTTGTAAAATGGGGCATAGAAGCTCCGAAACTAGGACGGAAGGTTGGTCCCGCAGACGTGAAATGTGATCCACCTCAAACGCTACTACTAGTAGAGACCCAAGTATGTGTCTTGCGAAATTGTATGTGATCATTTGTGTGCACGGTTCGATTAGTAAAACAAGTGTTTCCTTAGTATGTTGTATATGCATATATATATGTGGTTCTCATTGCAGGTTCAAATCGACCTAAACTGCCCTTAAGTCAGTAGGGTCTTCATCCTCTTGTTACTAAACCCTGGTCATCCAAACGGCCCATGAGTGGTCGTTTTTAAACCCTGGTCATCTAGGTGGCCCATGAGCGGTCGTATTTAAACCCTGGTCATCCAAGCGGCCCATGAGTGGTCGTATCTAAATGTTGGTCATACAAGTGGCCCATTAGTGGTCGAAAAAATCTTAGGGGGCTAACACAGCAAGCGCGACGACCTCCTTCATAAGGAGATAGCGTGATCAACCAACGATGGTCGACTGGAGCAAAATGCTCCACCAAAGCAGGGCGCCCAAGTCTACACCTTGGCAGCGCCGCCAAGCTTTACTCACGGGCGAATTCTAAGCCGGCTTAACATACACAACGGCCTAGAAGACACCTTTAAAAACAAAAAGGGCAGCCAACTCGCAAGTCTCTCTGTCCAATTGGCTACCAAGAATGTCAAAGAAGCAAAGTAGAAAGGCAAGAGCATGTGACAAATTTAGGGCTACTTGTATTATTGCTTAATCAAAAGATACATCGTTGAATTCAAATATATATATATACAATTGCAAAAGCTACAGAGGCGGCGATGGCCTTTGACCATCTCGAGACTCCCCCACAAGGCTGTCTCGACGCTGTGCTGACCGGTTCGATAAATTGATGAGATCCACGGGGAAGTCAGGATCAACCAGCCACACAATATACCGACTAATGTTGACCCCTTCCCACAACCGCGCTAGCATCATGCCCTCAACCTCGTGGGGGGATACAGAGACTCAAATCGTTCTCTAAGGTCGCCATCTGCCCAGCAAGTTGATCAATGCGCCCTTTGGCTCATTCATTCTCCTCTTTCAAATGGACGACCTCAGCTTTCAAACTCAAGTACTCCGCCTCCACACCCACCAGAACAGCCTCCAATGCAGCTATGTCCTCACGGTGCTCAGCCCCCAAAGCTGCCAGCTTAGCTTCGAGCTAGGCGATCTCCTTATCCCTATCAGAGATCACCAAGTCTCTTTACCTGAGTGCCTTAGCCATTGCGCTCGATACTCTATCTGCCTGCATAAAAAAGGAAAAGGGGATTAGAAAGGGCAAATCGAAAGGCAAGACGGGCAACAAAGTTTATACCTCCCAGATTCTCTGCGCTGGTCTTTCTGGCCTCCCACCCAGTTCTGACGCAAACGGCTGTGAGCCAGGAAGGGAGCCCACATCAGCGGGGCTAGCAGCAACCTCAGCCATAAACTCCACCATGGGATCCTCTGGAGTGCCCTCCCTCCTAGCTGGCTTTCTGAAAACGGCGAGAGACTCCAAAATCTACTCCTGCTGCTCCGCCAGAATCACCACAGCAGGAGATCCAATTGACGGCTCCTACAGCCCAGGCTCCTAAATGGGTGGCTCCCGAGTCGACTCCAATGGCGCAGGTTGCCCCAGGACAACACCGCCGCTCAACTTGGTCTTATAAGCCTCAACTGCTGCCTCAACGGCTGCCTCAACCTCTACCCCAAATACGGCGCCAACGCCCCCAAAACATCCCGCAGAAAGGTAGTTAGGCTCAGAGGACGACGAAGAAGGCACCACTGAGGCCGTCCTCTTTTGCCTTGGATTGGGAGGGCTTGAATCAGTGAGGCGGGGACCAATAATGTTACCCTTCTTCCTTTTCTTTTTCTCTAAGACCTCCGATGGCGGGATCCTCAATTTTTGGACTGGAGATGGAGGCCCCCAATTGGCCTTCTTTCCCTCCACACGAGAGACCAAATGCTCTCTCCGAAAGTCCCTCAGATTTTTCTCTATCAGCTCAACCAGCCACTCTAAGGAAGCCGTCTTCGCCTCCAAAGGTGCCCCCGTGTACACCTCAGGCACTTGGCCCCACTCCTTAGGCAAGGGACAAACTCTCCCACGTTAATAAAAAAGAACAAGTTCTTCCAATTCTTTAGGGAGTCGTAAATAGCGATGCTAATCTTAAGACCGCTACGAGGAGACAAAGAGATCCGCTCCGCTCCCTGGTTGATCTTAAAGATCCCCGTCACCATTAACATCGTCAACAACCTCAAACGTTGATGGAGAATAATGCAGAGGGAGCACAAGTACCTGACAGCGTTGGCGTGAAACTGAGTGATAGGGACCTGAAGTGCCTAGAAGATCGACATCAGTTCATCAGGAACAAGAAGGCGGAGCCCCCTCCTCAAATGGGCCTCATATATGGTCACGAAGCCCTTAGGTGGCAAAAAGGCTCTGTCGTCCTTCCCTGGAATGCGGAAGACGATCTCTCGATGAATATTTAACTCTACATACAGCACTTTCACATCGGTTTCTCTCAAAACGGAGGCAATATCTGCGACAGAAGACATTGTTGGAGCTACGGTTTGTGTTTTCTCCTTCACAAAACGAAACGAGGAAAACGAAGAAGCACGGATGGCACAAGGAATTCGAAATGGAGCAATCAGGCGGTTTAAAAAACCATGTGGGCCTAAAACTGTCTTGAAAACCTGTGCCATCATTACCGCCACATGTCATTTCCCTAGAAGAAGGCTGTCGAGTCAAGTACTCGGGCTCATTAAATGCCAGGATCTCGAATGTACCGCGTAGAGACACGTGGTCTGCTTTTCTGGCAGGGAGGCTAAAGACCAACGTTTCCTTCTCCAAGTTGTCCGAAAGCTTCCCAAGAACAGTCAACAAATTCGGTCAACATTTTGGAAGCTCTCAAGGCACCTCTTCAGACAGGCAACGACTCCGCAAGCAGAAGCAAGCCGAGGCCGAAATCCTGACCGAAATCATAAACATGCTTGAGGCCGAAATCTTGACCACCAGCATGGGGGCTAGTGATGGGTAGGCCCATAACTGGTAGGCCCAATAAGAAAGCGGCTGAAAATTCAGAAAAGCCCAACGCGCGTTAGACGGTCAATGCGCTAGCGTTGACCGCCCGACGCACAAACAAATGGCCAAAAGCGCTCCTTCAAGGCGGTCAATATTTCTGTTGACCAGAAGTGCTATAGCAGCAGGCCGCAAAAGAAGTTAAACCTAATACGGACCAGACTCAGTTTGGCAGGCAATCCCGTACATGAAAAGTAATGATCATTTTCTTGATTACACACTTTCCAAAAAGTTGATCTCTTCTGAAAAAGGGAGCAACAGATTCAGCGCCTTACCCATGAGGAAGGTGCCAGATTCTCTCTCCTTATCAACAATGGAGTCTAACGGTCATAAAAATATAAAAGGAAAGTAGATAATCTGGAGATCTGTTACACCACCCAGAAAGAAAATGATCCATCAAATCACGCCAGTCACGCCCACCAACTCAAAGAAGGTCGCCCAGTGTCAAGCTAAGGATCACGCCCTCCTATCCAAGGAAGGTCTCTCTCCTCACCATCTATATAAGCCCAGAGTCTCCACTCTGAAAAGGAGATGCTTTCAAAAACGACAAATGCCTTTTGATACAATCTGAATCACAAACGCAAATAGTGCTTGAGCATACATTCTCCAAACGCTCACCTTCCAATCCCACTCGAAAACTCCAGATCACAGAGTCCTCTCTCGCTCACTGAGAACAGTCCTCCAAAACTTTCACGCTTTCAGGACATAGCTTCCACTCATTTTTTACGAACAGCGAGCTGAAAATCATACTCTCAACAAACCACGGGAACGTCTCTGCATTTACAGGCCAACACTCCCGCCAAATTCATTCTCTTTCTCTTTTAATTACCAGCTTACCTTCTAAAGTTCCAAGGCTTATTACTGACTTGAGCGTCGGAGTATTTTTGGTGGGACAACCTCCCGTCGGCACCTGACCCCTTATTTACTGTAGTGTTGTGCAGGATTCAGACTCAGCGAACGGAGTAGGATCAAATCGACCACCCGAATCCGAAACTGTTCGAAGTCGGATTCAGGTACGCATCACTAATAGCATGCCGCAAGAAAGTTTCAAATTAGCTGTTTAAGTAGATATACAAGATATAAAAGGCATTGTTATAATTTTTGGCAAAAATAAGAGATCATGTATAAGGAAGAGAAAAAAAAGAAAAGAAAAAGTTTTTAACGTTAGATTTATGACTAATTTGAGTTTTATTGTTCGCCAAAATCGATATGTTGCTCTAATATTTGTTATAAAATATATTACCAATTTGTTGTTTGTTTTCTTATTGTATATTCCCTCTTGTGGTTGTTAGGTCTGTTTAAAATTATATTTTAACAGGTTATTCACATAGATTATTGTGAAGGGATCTCTGATGATATTAATTATAACCTAATACTTTGTAGTAGATTTGGTTGGAGGATTATTTTTCTATGATTAATAAGGATCTTTTACGATAAATATTACTTTGTAAATTTTTTTATATTTAATTTCATATTTGTATTTATCATGCTCTCATAGTTTTTGTAGCTGACAATTGACAAAAAGATTCAGATGTTTGTTTTCACTGTATCGAATGTGTGCATGTTCAAAATCCCAACAATTCCTTTGTTGTTCAGCTAGACAGCTACGAGACATGTAACTTGAGCTGTAGACCTTTTGATTCATTTAGCATAATGTCAGCGTGATAGGCACACTAATGGTGCATGGGTATAAAAATGTCACGTGTTTCTAGGGCATCCATTTGAGATTCATTTTAAACATAAGGGATACTGAATAGAGGAAGAAATAAGAAAAAAGAACAAGGGAAAGATATAGTCATCCATTGAAGGTTCGATTGTATGCTCAATTATTCATTAGTTTTGAATATATTGTCCGATCTCTTGTAAACAATGTATTACTAGTTGTGTTTATCTTAATTATTTTCTCATACTATGCTGTATAATAAGGTGTTTGGTGATTTTTAGCGAACAAATCTCACATTTGTAATGTATTATAAACGAATTTATAATCAGATATCAAATATAATGAAGATAATTTGAACATAAGTTCCTTTGATTTTTTTCTCAATAAATCACTTATATAATTTGTATGCTTGATTATATGTTTCTTTGTCGTTCTTTATAATTTTACTCAAAAATGTTAAAATATGAAGAGAAAGATAAAGAAGAGTTTTTTTAATTGCTTTGTATATATACTATTATGACTTCGGTTCAAATATCAAAATAATTGTGACTTGTTAAACTAAAATCGAGATCGGGATGTTGCACAAAATTTCATTCGTAAATGCACTTCATAAAGAAATATAAATCTTACCAGTAAGTTAGTCAAGTTTACTCCAGTTAGACCTCTAAATTATTACTTGTTCATCGTAAATGCGTAACTCTTATCATGACATTATCTCAATCGTACAAAAAACTAAAGTGATATACCGACATTAAACCATGTGGTAACAATTATATGTACCCAAAAATGTTTATTAAATATTTAATTTTTTCCTTACAGCAACAATAAATCAAATAAATAATTAAATACATAAACCGACAATCCTCCACGTAAAATCCCAACCATCCAAAACTCCCATAAAGACTAACCCTACTGATTAAAAAGATGTAACAATATAATTGTGATGTCCCATATCGGATAGGGAGGGGAACGCAGCGTGCCTTATAAGGGCGTGAATACCTATCCCTTGTGGACGCATTTTGAGGGCGATGGAGACCGTCTACCATGAACAAAACCATGCGCTTGTGTGATAAAGCGGACAATATTCATAAGCGGGTGCCCGAAGACGTTATAATAATA
>JAODPA010026291.1:0-12719 GCA_025585075.1 Nepenthes mirabilis
TTTTTAGTAAGCAAGTATTCATATATATTTTTTTTAAAAAAATTTTATGTATAAGGATTTTTGTGTACTTTATAAGTTAACACAAGAATAGAGTTATAATCTAATTTAATAAAATTGGACTAGTAGGAAGGACCAAAACCAAAACCCCTAGACAATAATCTATCAGAGTATATGTGGGCCTAAGGGGACATTATGCCAATTAGATATTACTCAATAGGTCAGCATTACAAACAGATATTTATCAGAAGAAAAGTTTTTACATAATATTAGTAGTTTGATATCCATCAAAGCTAGAAAGATGGGCAAAAACGATAGGCATTTCGATTCCTTTGAATAAAATAGATTATGGCAACTAGAATAAGCTTGAATAGAAGATAAATATGAGATTTCGTATTTTGTTTGATCACTAACCATTTAATAAATCTATATTAGTGGTGTCGGGCATATTCAATCTTGATCTAAATAACCCTTTATTATCTGTTGAATAAGCACATAGAGTAATGTATTGGTTCCTCTACAACTTGCAAAACATATAACAGAAAGGAGATGAAAGAATCTCAGTTCATTTGAGGTCCTAAAATAGTATCTTATAGCCAGCCAGAGGTTTAAGATGTGAGAAGGTTAGAATTTTTATTCTTTGACTAGGAAAGCCCCAGTGACTTATTGTACCAACTAGTTGGCAGATCCTTTAGACCAAACGGTTTGAGAATTTGCCATTGGCCTTAAGTCCAATCTAATGGAATTGCAAGAATCAAAGTATGGATCATAAGACTACCACAACCGAATGAGTGTCTTATTATAAGAAGTGTTTGAGGTGACTATCTCCTATGATTACTCGGTATAATAGACTCCACCTTTGTGTCCTACTAATTGCCTGCACTAATAGTAGTACGGTCAAAAAAGTAATAGTGAGAGGCCCAAAAGGGTGCCTGATGGGTATTGATACCCAGGACCCAATTAGAAGGCCCATTTTTACAAGTTGGGACCTTGTGTTATGAAGGCCCGGGCTTACCAAAAAAAAAGTGTTATGAAGGCCCGGGAGGTTAATTTGGATCAAGAGAAGTAGTGGCCTTAGACTCCATTAAAGGTTAAAGACTTATAAAAATGGCTGAGGGCTCTACTTAATCTGTAGAGTCAGTGCGCTAGACTTGGTGACTGACTCTGTTAGCAACAAGAAGGGATGAAGGCGACGTCTTAGGGAAGATGGCAATTTTTACAGAGCACGTGCGCCTTAAGAAGAGTAGTGGACTTTTAAAGTCAGTAGGCTTTATAGAGTGGCACGATGAGTTTTGCAGGGTTGGTGGTAAGATTTCCTGTACACACAAGCCTATTGTTGGGTAAGTTGCTAGCGATCAGTGTACATATATGTAGAGTGAGCTCCAGATGGGGGAGGAAAAATGTGGCAAGCACAAAAGAAGAGAAGAAGACGCTGTTTTGCTCTCAAACTCTATTCTCACACTCTTCTATAACTTGAGTCCTTTGTAATCAAAAATCCCATAGTGAAATCTTTTACAAACTAATTGTCCCGTGATTTTTTTCTCTTATTTAAGAGAGGATTGTCCATATAAAATACTACGTGTCGTTGCTTTCTCTCTCACCCCCTCAAAGGAAAACCTTCCTTTTTCTCTTGTATTGTATGGGATTCAAATTTGATTATATGGACAACGGATCTGAGGACACATTTGGATCCCCATCCGTACAAAAATCAGGGTCCGAGGATACAACATTGACGCCGTCTGTGAAAACTGATAAAAAGTCTGGTTAACACATTTTCAATAACCAAAATATGGTGAACACGCGGGCACAATTTAGTGCCCCGATCAGAGATGCTACTTTATGTGGTAATGGCCTTCCTATAGGCATTGGGGTGGACGATCACCCCGATCCGTATATATAAGCACAGGTGACGAGGATAGATGACATTTCCAGAGCCGTTTAAACCCTTTATTTAAAATTGGACGAGTGACCGAAGAGAGCACCATTCAAGACCTCTAAGACTGCCACATCTAAGCAGAAGGGTAAGGGAAAGAAGCACCCCTGACGACCCTAGGACCTAAGTTGTCTCGAGCAACATAATCCCGTCACGACTTGAAGGTCGCTTGAATCTTAGGATTCAAGAGGAAAGCTCAAGGAGGCAAAATCCTTGATGTTCGCATGGCAATCAAGGACCCGCCTCTCAGGAAGGGCCCCATCATGACGAATTTCCTCCAAAGGATAAGAGCCATCCAGAACTGCAAGTTGTACAAGACCCTTACGAGTTGAGAAACTATCTCAATGAGAAAAAGATGACAGCTCCCCACAAGTGGAGGAGAAGTTTGAAAAAATTTGACAGTGAGTTTTCGGAGAAGACGCTGGAGGGGGAATCACTGACCTACACAGATCGCTATTTTCAATGGAGATTAGGACGAGATCACTCCCTCTAAAATTTAAAATGCCAAATCTTGACGTCTATGACGGAAGTGTTGATCCTATGGATTATTTGGAACAATTTCGTGAGCACCTGAGCCTCCAAGGGTTAGATGAGATGACTATGTGTCAATACTTTCCCTTGACGCCTAAAGGTGACACTAGAATATGGTTTTACAAGCTGTCAGCAAAGTCAATTCGATCATTCAGTGATATGGCAGATAATTCTCTCCCAATTTGCTTCCAACAAAAGGATAGAGAAGCAGCTATGGTGACTTGCTCGTGTGTAGTAATGGTCTAGGGTTTAAGAGGATTTTTGTCTCGATTTATTGCAGAGGCTAGGTAAATTTCAAAGCTGACATATGGGGTAAATCTTAATGCTTTCTTATCTGCATTGGAATGAGATAGTTTCTTCAAACACCTTATCCACAAGGAGCCCCAGACCTTCAGAGAAGCCAAGGCCGTATGTCGAGCATATATAGTGGCCAAAGAAACCAATGAAGCAAAGAAGCCTGACCAAGAGGAGAATCCCCACCCGAGGGTGGTGGAGGAAAAGAGAAAGAATGGGGACCATTAAGACTTCCAAGGACCAAGGAAGTAACAAAAGTCTGAGCAGGTCTTGGGATGAAAAATTTTTAGAATAGTCAAAAGTATTAAAGAACCCAGATGGAGGCGATCAGTCAAAATATTGCCACTACCACCACTGTGGAGGTCACAGTATTAAAGATTGTCGGACGTTGCAAAATGAGATCGAGTTGCTAATCAAGAGAGACCACCTTGATTGCTTCCTGTAAAGACCTGGATAGATTTTCGAAACAGTGGGTGATGGTGAGGCTAATTAACTGAGGAACAGAGTGGTCGCGGGAATAGTAAACATGATATCCACTCGCCTAACACAAGACCAGACCAGGAAGAATTTTGCGATGACCGACAAGAGGCCAAGGGTAGAAACTAGAGAAGAGGTCATTAGTTTTAGTAATGAAGATATGGCTCATGTAACTTTCCCACATTCTGACCCTTTTGTTATAACCGCACAAGTTTCTGATGGAACCGTGGACTATCAGATGAAACGAGTATTTATTAATAATAAAAATTTGAGCAATTTATTTTATCTTGATACCTATTTCAAATTGTGACTTAAAAGAAGTTAGATGAAGGCAATCGAGGGACCCCTCTACGGACTGGATAATAAGCCGATCCTAGTTTAAGGGGTCATCCAACTTGAAGTCATTTTAGGGACTTATCTGAGGATTGCATCTAAGGCTCTCTTCTTCTTAGTAGTATACTTGTCATCGGTCTATAATGCTATCCTTGGACGTTCTTATTTGACTGCCTTCGATGCTGTCACTTTTATCTCTATTTGAAGATGAAATTTTCAACACCATTTGGGATTGGGGAGGTTTTCGGATATCAAGTAACCTGACGGATATGCTATCTGTCTCAAGTCACTCAAGCACCTCTTTCCCAACCTATTGAAAATCTTAATTTTCGTGATGAAATAACATTGTAACATGCCAAATCTGGAGAATCAACAGACCAAATCCATTTAGATCCAAACGATCTTAAAAGTTCATTCAAATAGGAAGTTCTCTACCTCAGTCTTTTCGAGATTGGCCCATTAGTTTTCTCTGAAAAAATTCAGACGTCTTTGCTTGGGTACCAAGTGACATGTCAGGGAACCAACTAAAGTGATGGTCCCCAAGTTAGGTCCGAATTCCCATCATAAACCAGTTCGGCAGAACCAAAAGAACTATTCGGCTGAGAAGCTGGTAGCCATTCATGAGGAGGTAAAGAAACTTCTAAACGCTAGATTCATCCAGGAGGTACACTATTCAGAATGGTTATTGAACATAGTCATCATCAAAAAGAGCAATGAAAAGTGGAGGATGTGCGTTGACTTTACAAATGTCAACAAGGCATGTCCGAAGGACTGCTTTTCGCTGCCTAGGATTGATTTGCTTTTAAACTCGATGTCCGGGCATGAACTCCTAAGTTTCATGGACGCGTACTCATATTACAATCAAATACGGATGAGACCTAAGGATGAAGAGCTCACACCTTTCATGACAGACCAAGGAATATACTGTTAAAAAGTTATGTCATTCGGATTGAAGAATGTTGGTGCCATCTACCAGCGGCTTGTCAATAAAATATTTAATAACCAAATCAGAAGAAATGTACAGGTTTATGTAGACGATAAGCTTGTCAAGAGCAAAGCTATCGACCACCGCATCCAAGATCTAGACGAGACTTTTAATGTCCTCAGGGCACACCAGATAAAATTCAATCCCACTAAGTGCACGTTCAGAGTGGTTTTTGAAAAATTCTTGGGTTACATTGTTTCATGTTAGGGGATTGAGGCGAATCCAGAGAAGATCAAAGCCATCCTTGATATGAAATCCCCTCAAATGGTGAAAGAAGTCTAGAAGCTGACCCGGAGGGTAGCAGCACTCTCTCGTTTCTTGGCCAAATTGGCCGAGAAATACTTACTGTTTTTTAAGGCCTTGAGGAGGACCAAAACTAACAGCTTCCAGTGGACGAGTGATTGTGAGGAAGCCTTCTGAGATCTCTAGGAACATCTATCTAACCCCCCTCTCTTGGCTTCTCTTTAGCTTGGTGAAGAGTTATATTTGTATCTTATTGTATTTGACACAACTTTAAACTCGGTGTTGATTCGACAATAGTATGACAGGTAACAACCCGTATACTATGTCAATAAAACCCTGGCCGATGTAGAAACCAGGTACCATCATGTAGAGAAGATAGTTTTGGTGCTCGTGTGTTCTGCTTGAAAATTGAGGCCCTATTTCCAAGCACAAAGATTATAATCCTGATTAACCAACCCTTAAGAGCAATATTGCACAAACCTGAGATATCAGGATGACTGGTCAAATGAACCATTGAGTTGGGAAAGTTTGACATAGAGTTTTGTTCGAGGCTAACCTTAAAAGGCTAGCTATGGCGGATTTCATTGTCGAGACAACGACCTCAACTCTAGACGCTTCAGGCCTTTGTAATGCTGATGAACCTCAGGGCCCACTAATATGGACTCTGCATGTAGACGGCTCTTCAATGAAAGATGGTTGTGGCACTGGCGTCGTACTGAGAAGATCTGAGAGATCAGAGATAAAATATTCAATGATGCACGCTCCTCTGAAGCCCTGAAGGTATCCAAGTTTACGTAGGATTGGGCGGCTTCATCAATAATTGAAATAAATTGGCCGACCCACTCACGTAGTTGCAAGGAAAAAGCCAATCAGTAGAGCCTTAATTAAAGTGAAGGATCAAAAAATACTTTGGAATGCACCTTAGAAAAGGGAGATCTCCTTGGAAATTCTTCCTCTCTCTAGACTTTGAGCTCTAGTTGTCCCAACGTTTGAGCCACATCAACAACAACAGTAACTTTCTCGGCCCCTTGAACATCAATCACGACCTCGGACTCATGAACCGCTTCATCAACAGCTAACACTGGGGACTTAGCTATCTTGAGATGGGCCACGGCCCCAGTTTCTGCCTAATCTGTAGATGAAGCCGCTGGAGTTCCCAAAATGTCCTCTGTCGTGGCTCTTTGAATGGGTTCGGATAAAATATCCCTCTGCTGATACACCTAAATCGCAAGACAAGGGAGCGCAATGTTGGGCACTTCAGCTGCCCTTGTCTTTTCCTCCCTCACAGCTCACTCAGCCGATGCCTCGACAATATTCTTGGAGGGATTTTCAACAATGAGGTCTGAGGCTTCACCAAGAAAGGTGATCGGAAGGTCGGGCAAGCTCTCCCCAAAGGATAAAGGAACAACGAGTGGCCCAACATCTATGCCCTCGGTCAAAAAACCGTGAGCCATAGATTCGCCGGCGGCTGAGGGTCCGACCACCTCAGTGCTTTGAGCCAAGACCATTTCCTCGGACCTTTTATTTCTCACCAGTCATCCGATGACGGCTTCATCGTCATCAGAAGTGGAAGTCTCAGCTCTTGTCTATGTCCGACGGCTTTTTCCTTCCCTGTCAGACGCTCTCTTATTCTCAGTGGCCTCTCCTTTCTTTTTATTTTTCTCTTCTTAGTCACTAAAGGAGTAAGGGTTTCTGAGCCCTCAAACTGAGAATCCCACTTGGCTTTCTCCAAAGTCTCGTTCTTTAACTATCAGTTCTTCATATTCTCATTAAATGAACTAAAGTTAGCCAATACCAAATCAGTGAAATCCTATTCTGCTTCTCTTTCTTGCTTAGTAGCATCAGAGCAAAAGCCTAACGCTATACTTCCCCACTCATTTGAAACTCCCCACTCTGGAGAAACCATGATGAAAAAGTACCTATCGTTCTACTGTATGGTGGAATCGGGATTGCCCTCACTAATAACAACGAACTCAGGGCGAGAAGAAATTATAATCCAGTCCTGCCCATAAATGAACCTCAAAATAACTTTAACAGCGACGCTGTGAAAAACTTTGCCATGGCAGCGAGCAAAGACACAGAGGGAAATTAGATACCTCACTGCGTTTGGTTGTAGCCGGATAACTAGAACCTCCAAGGCCTTCATTATTTGGTAAAACTCCAAGGCCATGGGAAATCGAAGACCTCCTTTCAGATGGGTCTCGTATACGGTGACGAATTCAACTAAAGGCGAAAAGGCCCGATCATCAGTGCTGGGCACTAAGAAGGCATACGAACTAAAAATCTTATACTTGGAGCGGATACCCTCAATGTCTCCATAGGAAAGCATGGAGGTGATGTCCTTGACACTGGGTGCCATAGCAAGAGAATTTGAGGGAGAGGAAAACAAGACAAAAATGGTGGCTAAGTGTCTACAGCAAAAGATGGTGCAATAGAAGAGAATCCCAACAAATAAAGGGGCGTGAGGCGTCAATTTGATTCAAAAGATGCGCCTCTGCATCGGGGCACGTGTTGGCTTTTCACTGCACAAAGATTAATGATGGCTGTTACCTTTTCAAGGCGACGTCAATCGCATTTAATGCCTCAATTGGTGGGGCGTGCCAACGTCTTGGACTCAAATAATGTCCTCAGACACATTTTGGTCAAACTATTAGTCTCAAAATGTCCTTTGACACATTTTGGTCAGACTATTAGCCTCAAAATATCCTCGAACATTTTGACTACTAGCCTCAATAATGTCCTCAGACTTTTGTAAGTTTGTGCGGAAAAAAGGGAACATATGCCAGCGTCAAGCTATTGCTGAATAATGGACACAGTGCAAAGGCACAGACGATTTTCCAGTGGAGGATGCCTTCACATACCACTCAAAATATATCCGCAGACAATAGATATGTCAAAAGTTAAAGTTCTCAAACCTCTTAGCATGGGGGGCTAGTGATGGGTATTGATACCTAGGACCCAGTTGAAATGCCCACTTCCGCAAGTTGGGCCATTGTGCCATGAAGGCCAAGGAGGCCTAGGAGGTTAATTTAGCCCAAGAGAAGTAGTAGCCTTAGACTCCATTAAAGCCCAAAGACTTATGGAAATGGTCGAGGGCTCTGCTTAATCTGTAGAGTCGGCGCGCTAGAGTTAGTGGCTGACTCTGTCAGCAACAAGAAGGGATGAAGGCGATGTCTTAGGGAAAATGGCAGTTTTTGCAGAACACGTGCGCCCTAAAAAGAGCAGTTGATATTCAGTGTCAGTAGGCTTTACAGAGCGGCACGATGAGTTTTACAGGGTTAGTGGTAGGTTTTCCTGCACACGCAAGCTCCTTGTTGGGTTGGTAGCTGCTGATCAATATATATATGTGCAAAGCGAGCTCCAGAGTGGGGAGGAAAAAGGTGGCGATCGCACAAGAAGAGAAGAAGATGCTTTTCTACTCTCAAACTTTGTTCTTACTCTCTTCTATAACTTGAGTCATTTATAATCAAAAATCTCATAGTGAAATCTTTTACAGATCAAGTGTTCCGTGATTTTTTTTATTCAAGAGAGAATTTTTTACGTAAAACACTGCGTGTCGTTGCTCTCTGTCTCTCTCCTTCAAAGGAAAACCTTCTTTTTTTTCTCTTGTGTTGCATAGGATTCGGATTTGATTATATAAAAAACGGATCGGAGGACACTCGCCCGTATAACAATCAGGATCCGAATACGCAACATTGCCAAAAAGTCAAATTAGATGAAAGTGTCCATTCTATTTCTCACAACATAACACACAAAGGGTCTCAATGAGTCCCTAAGCTTTATAATTTTACCAACGTTAAAAGGAATAAATTGAGAAATTTTAGCATTCCATATGCATCAATCCTTAATTTGGTGACACTTGACTTAATTAACCAAATTAGAAATGTTATCCACTGCAAGCCACCAGAGATGTTCTACCAATAAAGCTTTGTTCCACGCCATCAAATTCTTTAATTCAAGGCCTCCTTTTTAGGTTTGCAAACTTTATCTTAAGCCACCTTAACAATGGATTTCCGCAGTTCGGGTTATATCAGAAAAAACTTTCATTGAATACTATTGATTCTCTTCAAATTGATTAAGAATTATTGGTATTGAAACTCAATATGATTGAATATCGGCAAAAATAGTGAAAATAATTTGAAGACTACAATCAAATGAAAGCTATTTATTTTTCTAAGACATGACTCTATTAAAAATACTATTAATGTGAACTTGACAATTGTTGGGGTTGGTCACTCCCTTGTGGGTAACCCAACAAACCGGTTTGTCATCAGACTGCGTCGGGACCCGCGAACAGCTAGGGCGCGAGGACATCCAGGGCCCCCGGACATCCAGGGCGCGAGGACATCCAGGGTGCGCTGACATAATGCGTGGATGTAGCGCACGGACGACCAAAGGGAAGGCCGGAATTTACCAGTTGGTGACACTGGTATGGAATCCTCCGCGGATATGGCTGAGTGCACAGTATCGTCCGGGGACATGGGGTGTGCACGGTGAGGACCGAGGACTTGGAAAGTCCGAGGTCGTTGTCACTGCCTGAGACCAAAGAACACCAGATGACTCTTGTGATCGCCATGGGCACAGAAGGTCCGAGGACTTGAGTGCAGTATCGACCGAGGACGTTGTTGCATGTAGCGGACAGTTGGCCTTTGGAGGACAGGTGTCAGACCTGTCAGTGCATGCGCTGTTTGTGCAGATGGCCAGTTGCAGACATGTCAGTGCATGCGCCGTCTGAACAGGCGCCAGGTTGCAGACTTGTCAGAGCATGCGCCGTTCTTGGGAACAGGCGATTATAGAGTAGGTGGACGGCTGCAGCATAGGCTGCAGGGCAGGTGGCAGAAGAATTGTCCACACGCCACCTACTTATTAATTAAAGGGCCCCCAGCTGGGCTTATATATATATATGCATGCTGGGCATGCAGTGGGAAAGGCATTGTGAAGCACCCAGGAGGAGTGGCAGAATGTGTGAGAACTCACCAGGAGGGTGAGTCCCCAGAGTGCTCGGACAGAGCAGGGCCTTCATGCATATGGGTGTGTGTCTAGACACCCTGGGTGCGGGTTGCACCGGCCTGGCGACGGAGACACCGCCAGTGCGCCGGCCGCTGTGTGCGGGGGTGAAATGGCATCCGCCGTTTCACCAACACTTGTAAAATGAGAGAGTAGAGTGCACCACAGTGAGGAGAGAAAAAGTGGAAGAAAGAGAGAGCAGTGAGTGAAACTCAAAGTGTGAGGACTTTGTATTCTCGGGCTCTGTTCTTCCTTTTCATCTCAGGGGCTTGTGTAGCTAAGGTGGTTGTTGTACTCTATCTCTGAGTTTGTATAACCATTTTACATAGTGGACTTATTGTTGGACTATGTGTCCAGTGGTTTTTCCTCTTCGATTTGGGAAGGGGTTTCCACGTAAAAAATGCTGTGCATCTCTTGTTTCCTTGTTCCTACTACATGGTAGCTAACGATGACTGGGGGTTCGGATTTTTCGCTGCTTTGACTGGATCGGGTGGATCCAGGTCGTTCCGACCCCAACAGCAATCTAATGAAACCAACTAAAAATAAGTAAGTGCACACCTAAATAGCGAACAAGTAGAGTACTAGTTTTGAATCCTGTGATCTCCTTGACATCATCTACAAATGACTGTTAATATTACTAATAATGCATTCACTTTTGTCAAGGTTGGGAACCATGCTTGAAAAACTAACTAAATCTGTGAGGTCAATAATAAAAGATCTCCATACACTGCTGATTAGCCATACAAAATAGAAGAAGGTTGTTTGCAAATACTAACATTGTAGTTTGGTGCCTTTGCATTTCTAGTGGTAATTAAAATTGGGATTATTAGTTATTTTGACTTTAACAATATTGTAGAGGATCTCTATGTAAAGGGGAAAAAAAAATGGAGATGGGGTCCCCTGACGAAGACCTTTCCTCCATTTGAAAAAGCTCAAGGGCTCTCTATTACAAAATGCAAAAAGGGTAATATATTCTTCAATCTAATTAATAAACAATGACCAAAAACCTTGTAATTTTTAAATAGTTATCACAAATTCTCAGTCCTCTATGTCATATGCCTTTGTGATATGAACTCTCATAGTACACCGATTAGGGTATTTATTTAAATGACACTTGTTACGTTCTATGAATTCGGATTATCTTACGGATTAGGGGGTTACGAATCAGATTTTCGTATTGGGTCAACTGATGCGGATCCGATCTACATAGTCTCAAATCTGAACCCTACGCAACACAACTAAAAATGAGATGTCAGAGGACGGCGAAAATTATTTCCACTGTATATCCTCCAATACTCAAGTCAAATGTCTTTCCAAGAGAATAGAAAGATATAATGAGGTTTTATAGATGTATGTATTGGTGGATCAAGCGTTTGGGAGTGCCAAATTAATAGATAGGTTAGAGGTGCGCCAATAGAGTGGCGGCTAGAGATGCACCCGGTAGAGGGGCGATTTAGAGATGCGCTTGCAGAGGGGTGACTTAGAAATGCGCCCGGCAAATGAGCGGTTTAATAGTGTGCCCACAGAGTGATATTTTAAATGCGTTATTGTTTGTCTGAGTATTACTGGAATGATCTGAAGGGATAGCCAGTCACTTGAATGGAAGATCTTTTAAAGGGAGAGATTTTGCTTGGATGGACTCTTAAGAGGTTCTCCTGCCTTTCTGAGATGGAGGACTGGCCTCTTTAGGTGTGACTTTCTAGACGAAGCACATGGCTTCAGGAAGGTTGGATGGAAGAGCCTTTTGGTAGGAAGAAATGGGTGGCAGAGCCTCCTTTTAGATTCTCTTCTTCGGCCTCTCTTCTGGGACCTCTTCTCTGGGTCATCTCCTCTAGGTCCTCTCATTGGATGGCCTCTTGAGATGAATGGTGGTTGGTATTTCCTCCCTTTTCTCCTCCCTTCTCCCTTGAAAATGAAACGGTATTTATAAAGGTGAACGGCGGTTGGACAACTGTCCACGAACAAGAATAAGATGAAACGGTTGTTACCGGTTACAGTGAAATGTGCCATCTTGATTGGGCTGACCATTTTAACAAGAATAATTGAGATGTTATTCATTTTTTGATTCAGTTTCTTCATTTGTGAGCCTTCTTCTTGGGCCGTCTTTACCGAACCCGTCAATACTTATTAAGTAATTCTTGGCAATAATGAGATTGTCTCCTATGTGCATACATTCCACAAACATTGTTTGAAATGAGTTCATTAAGATTGGAAGGGTTGATTTAAAATAGTTTATAAGGATTTTGCATATAATTTTATAAACGATGTTACAACATGAATATGTTTGAAATTAGAAACTTTGGTAGGAGTACTAACCTTTAGGAATAAGACAATTATTGTACAATCAATCTACTTAAGAATGCGCCCAGCATAGAAGAAGTCCACGACCGCTTCAATAATAAGACTTCCCACAATATTCCAAAAGCTTTTGAAAAATGAAACTGAAAGCCTGTTCTACTCTGTCGCCTTGAAATCTCCAAAACTAAAAACAATCAAGTGAATTTCATCAATGGAATACAATAATAAAAGATTAGGAAGAAGGTTGGCTGACAGCAAATTTAGATCAAATTGTGTGAGATCCATTGAGTCAATTAACTGACCCGTAGATTCCCTCTCCAACAGTTTGGAAAAGTAATTGATAATAAGGTCATAAGTCACCATATCTGATATAGCTATAAGTGCCATTCTCTTTGGATGCAAAAGAACCCTCTTATGATTATGCTTGTCTTTGAGGGCTTTGAGTACAAGCCTAAAATCATCAAAGGAAAGGGAGTAAAATTTAAGCTCGCATCAAGTATTAATCTACATAGGTTAGAATCAAAGTGGAATTTAGTACAAATATACAAGGATAGAGCACAAATGTCTATTATTTGACATTTCACATAATTATAGAAGGTTAATGGTCATTAAAATAATTTT
>JAODPA010026292.1:10081-22706 GCA_025585075.1 Nepenthes mirabilis
TATATATTTTTTTGCATAGTTAAATATAGCATCCTGATAGTGGTTTCACACCTGTTCACCATATGATAAATGTCTGAGATGCATCACTAAAACCTAATTCCTGCATTTTTTATGGTTTCGGGAAAGGTTGGCCTCTGCATTCCAGGGGCGGGTGGACAGAGAGCACAATGGTGACGCATGGGGGTTTGGAAGAAGTCATTCTTGTATCTTATTTAGAATGATTTCTCACATTAATCATGTAAGGATATAGACCATATGCGATCAGATGAGGGTAGAATCACCGACTCGTGTGGTGAATGCAATGGTGTGTGGGGTGGGTTGTTTTTTTCTGTACTGTTCTGGATTTGAGATAAATATTGGAAGGGCTTGGTAAGAAATTGATCTTTGAATGCAGGGTGCCAAGCGTCCTCGTACAGGGTTGGGGGAATCATTTGGCCAAGTGGGTACAGTAATAAATGCTTCCATCCAAGATGCATACAAGTCTGATTTCAACCATTCAGCTATCACAGGGCAGGCAAATGATCAAGTTGGAGCTCACTGGGATTGGGATGATGATGACAGTGGTGTAGGGATGGATATTCAAGCACTTCTCTCAGAGTTTGGTGACTTCGGTGACTTCTTTGAAACTGATGTTTTGCCATTTGGTGAGGTAATTGCTATCTTTTCCACCATTAATAGAAACTGATTGAGATTTCATGGCATTATGTATCAATGCTTGCATTAATCTGATCCTGCACTTGTTGGACATTTTGATAGTTTGTTCTATTATCAATGGTTGCTTGTACTTCCATGTCTGTAGTGGTGGTTTGGGAGGGATTCCCGGCATGAGTTGCTTTCTGCTTCATATTTAATGTTGAGGTTATAGTTCTTTCTTGTGATTGATGTTAGAGACTTCATTGCACATTGAAACAGGTTTTCTGTTAGTTTTATATTATGCAAAAGGTTTTCTGAAAATACTTCCATTATTTATTTCTTCCATGTTGGGTCAAATACAGCCATTGAATGTACATGTTATATAGACTTTCTGACATTCAGACTTCAACCTTTTCTATTTCTGATTGGCATTCCAATTGTCATTGTGCTATCAATTATTCATCTACTTGATTAAATGTTTACTTTGCTTTGAACTCACCACAATCTTTTTGCTTGGTGAAGCCCCCTGGAACGGCTGAGTCTCAGACACTTATGTTTTCTGGGCCAGAGTATGCAGATGTAGGTGGCACTCCCTCTGGTGGGGTAATGGAGGGTTCTGATCAGATGCTTTTACCTGTAAATTTTCCAACTTTTGAGAGCTTTAATCCTCCACCATCAGTCATGGAGGAGTGTGTTAGTACAGTTCAAGAAGCCATGAGAAGTACTTCATCCTTTGCTCCAGGGAGCTACTCACCAGCAGCTTCTGCAGGTGAGTTTGACCATGTGATGAAATCTGAAGCACTGATGACCTTTGCTCCAGAATATAGGGCAGTTGAAACCTTGTCAAGTGAGGTTTCGTCGGCCATTTTTAGAAGCCCATATCTGCCAAAATCTCGAAAACTGGAGAGTTTGAATTCAAGCAGTAGCTGTTATGTTTACGGGGCAACCCCACCTCCATCGCCTTGTGGTGTTGGATCTGATGAAAAACCAAGTATGTCTGCTGATTCTAGATTGTCTTCTGCCAAAGTTGATATTGGTGCCAATTTTCAGACAAAATTTTACAGGCATGTTGAGAGTGGCAAAGATTCTGTTGTCAGAAAATTAGTTCGATACAATAACTTGGTTGCTTCATCTGAGGGAACGACGCCAATATTTTCTGGTTTCAATCATACAAATACTATTAAACTTGTTCAGAATAAGAGAAGTGAAGTCACACATACTGCAGAGCGCCTACTTCTTTCCCTGAAGACTGTTCCGGCAGCTGAACTCGAGTGTCTTATGTTCCAGGCTTCCATGTGCAGGATACGGCATAGCCTGCTATCTTCCAGTAACCCTTCCTCTGTTGCCTGGAATAGATATACTAGAAGCACTGTTTTGAGCCAGCTGCCTAGTGATCCAAGCACCATGACTGACAATTTGTGTAGCAGATATGAAGTGAAGAAGGAATCAATACCAGTTAGAATTGCTGGGGGTATTGATGGTGGGATGCTGGATGGTCCTGTCAATGCACCTGTTGGTATTTGGCGCTCTGTTGGAGTACCTAAAGGTGCAAAACCTGCTAATGCACCTACTAATGAGATTTTTCCTTCTGTATCCCCTAATGAGGAAACCATGATATCATATGGGCAGAGACAGCCACTTCAGGATCTTCTTGATGGGATGGCATTTCTTGTGCAGCAAGCAGCGTCATTTGTTGATGTGGTATTGGATGCTGAATGCGGTGATGGTCCATATGGCTGGCTTGCATTACAAGAGCAGTGGAGGCGGGGATTCTGTTGTGGACCCCATATGGTTCATGCAGGTTGTGGGGGCATTTTAGCTTCTGGTCATTCTTTGGACATTGCTGGGGTCGAGTTGGTTGATCCACTCTCAGCTGATGTAATGTTCTGTATATGTCTTGTATAATGCTGCTGTTTTATTTTTGCTCATGTCTGGTCTTAGAAGTGTGTATAAAGTTTAAATGGGGTAGGAAAGAAAAAAATTATGTTGTAGAAGAGTTGGATGGGTGGTTAAAAAGGAGATGACACAGTGAGTAAGTTGAGGCAGGTTAGTTAAAATAGAAATGTCCTCCTGAGTGTTCTGTGATTGTAAACACTCCACAAATTGATTTTATACGATGCATATAGTACCATTTATGGTGTTGGATTACAATGTTCTTGGTAGATTCAGAAACAGCATCTACAAAATGTAGTTGTAGCTGAAGTGAGAATATTGTGATGCATGGATGTTGTATATCTTAAAATGTAAACAAAGAAATGTCCACATTCTCACTAGCTTATAAGTAGTGGCTGTAGAAGATTGAAGCTAGAGGGAATAGGAGGGTGTGGATAGACTAAGGAAGACTTGGATTAGGGTTGTGAAGAAAGATCTGGCTGCCAAAATTTCTGAACAATATTGTCATAGGTTTGAGGAGAATGGCTGATAAGGATTCGTGTAGGTGATTTCACATAGGATTTAGGGTTTGTTAATGTCATCTCACTGCCCCCCCCCCCCCCCAAACAAAAGAAGAAAAACAAGAAGCACAAGTGTAGAGCACACCTTTCTTGCTTGCCAATCCTTGTGTGAGATATAGCACTTGCGAATGTTCTTTTCTTTTTTTTTTCATCTTCACTCTTTTCTTGTACAGTGTGTGGGTATGGTGGGG
This sequence comes from Nepenthes mirabilis, assembly GCA_025585075.1. Classification (NCBI taxonomy): domain Eukaryota; kingdom Viridiplantae; phylum Streptophyta; class Magnoliopsida; order Caryophyllales; family Nepenthaceae; genus Nepenthes; species Nepenthes mirabilis. Next base: position 13,359 of record JAODPA010026292.1, read on the forward strand.
GTGGGCTTTGTTCACTATAATGGCAATTCTGATACTCCTCTGACGCTTTCAACAAATATATGGCGATAGCACATCTTGATAATATGGTGTTTGATTTCTCATGTAAAGTACATATGCTTTCAGGTGCATGCATCATCAGTGATTAGTTTACTGCAGTCTGACATGAAAGCAGCGCTGAAATCTGCATTTGGTACTTTGGATGGACCTTTATCAGTTACTGATTGGTGCAAAGGTTGCTTTCAGTCTGGAGATGCAGGAGGCATAGGTGATGGGTTTTCTGCTGAATCTTCATTGAGTGAATGTACTGCAATGGCATCAATTGTAGACAAAGTGAGCCCATTGCAAACCTCAGCTAGTGTACCATCTACTTTCAGAGGTAGAGTCCACATAAATAAATGCATTAACAGAGATGATGTTGAGGGATAATAAATTAAATTTAATGAAATTAGCAAGCACAAAATTCTTTCAGACTACAAATTCTACTTAGCAAGATCATTTGAATGCCAGTTTTATCATCAACTTAAAAGTGGGAGAGGAGTACTGACTTCAATTAGTAGATAACTTGTCAGTGGTGCATGGATTTTTGTACTAAAAGCTGCACCATGAATAGCTGTAAAAGAGAGAACACCATACTGAAATTTTAACTTCCAATTATTTGGTGTCAGAAAAGTGGCTTCATAAGCTACCTTTTTTCCCTTCTATATTTTTTAGCATTTTGATTTTTCATCAGAGTTGCATGGGAAATATTAAAAATACCTAGAGGTACATTTTTTTTTTTTTTTGATGGAGTATCATTGACTTAAACATTGATATGAGAAACTGGTGTCTTTTTGATCATGATAGTTGAAGAATAGTGAGGATAAACTTGGCGAATAATAATCTACAACTTATTCACATAAATTGGTAAAGCAAGAATAAATAGTGGGAAGAGGGGGGGGGGCGGCACCATAATTTGCCGGATATCTTCTAATCTCCTCTTTGATCCTAATATCTAGAAAATAAATTTTGCAACAATAGAGAATTGGGGAAGTATCTATTTAGGAGATCTTTTCCTTATTCTCTATGACTAGAATACTCCAAAGAGACAAGAATAATGCAAATTATTATGAGTACTAATAAAATGTTAACAAATCGAGATAACATCTTGGTCTATTTTTCTTTGATCTTTCTTATTTATGCTATGATCTTCATTATCTCTAAGATTCTAACACTCCCTCTCAAATTGGCAAATAGATATTGATCATTCCTTTCTTACACATCAATTCTTTTAATTTGATTCGTGTAAGGGACTTTGTTAAAATAGTTGCCTCTATAAATTGGTGAGTAGATCAAATTTAAATTCTGACTTCGATTCTTTCTTTGATAAAATGTCAGTACGTCTCCACATGTTTGGTCCTATCACAATGAATAGGATTTTTGGCAATATTGATTGCCACCAAGTTGTCACAAAATGCTTTTATAGACTCTTTGATTAGAAATTTTTTATTAATTAAGCAACCTTTTTAGCATAGTCCACATATGCTTTGTGCTAATGCCCTGTGTTCTGCTTCAGCATTGCTTAGCAACAACTGATTGCTTCTTGCAATGCCAAATTACAAGATTTTCCTATACACGTGCAATATCCGATGGTAGATCTTCGATCTGTAAGGGGCCTTGCGTAGTGTGCATCTTAGTATATTTCGAATCCCTGATTTTCTCATTTTTGAAATAGTATTATACCAGGAGTCATTTTTAATATCTAAGAGTATGATAGACTGCTCTTAGGCATTCTTCATTGGGCTTGTTTATAAATTGACTTATAAAGTTGACTGGAAAGCTTATGTTTAGCTGTGTGTAAGAGAGGTAGATTAGTTTGTCCACAAGTTGTTGGTATCACCTTGTATCCACTTGTGGATTGCCTTTCTTGAAACTGTCTTATAGTTCTAATTTGTTAGAGTGTCTGTTTGTTTACTTCCTAACATTCCAGTTTATTTGTATAAGTTAAGGATATTCATGCGCTATAATATTACGATATCCTTCTTTAAGTGACAACCTTCATGCCTAAGAAATATTTTAATATTTTGAGATCCTTAACTTTTAATTCCATTTCATTTATTTCATTGAGTGGATCATTTCTTTGGTATAGTCTTCTATTACAATTATATCATCAATATAAACAATTAGAATAGCAATATTTCCTGTTGGTGAAAATTTTGTGAACGGGGGTATGATCGGCTTGACTCTAGGAATACCTGTGCTTCTTAATTGTCCTCATGAACTTATCTAACCATGCTCTTAAAGATTGCTGGAGAACATACAAGGATTTCAAAGCTTAGAAATGTTGTTAGCATCGGTTTTGGTTTGGTATTCCTATATAAAATTTCTTTTCAAGATCACCATGGAGAAAAGTATTTTTACATCTAAATGATACGGTGTTCAGTCTAGGTTTGTGACAAAAGATAGTAAGACTCATATGATATTGAGTTTAGTAACTGGGGCAAACATTTCTTGTTAGTTGATGCAGTAGGTCTGAGCAAATCTTTTTGCAACTAGCTTTGATTTGTAGCGATTTATACTCCTATCTGGATTATACTTGACAATGAAGGTCCATTTACACCTATTGGTCATTTTCCTCTCGGTAGGTCTGGTTTTCCCATGTGCCGTTTCTTTTTAGAGCATTCATTTCTTCCTAAATGGCTGTTTTTCATTCTGAATTTTCTAGAACATCATGAATACTGTGTGAGATTTCTATATTGGGTAAGTTAGTAGCAAAAGCTTGATATGTTGATGACTGACCATTATAAGAAACAAAGTTGGATATAGGGTGTAGAGTACAAGATCTCACACCTTTCCTTAAAGCAATAGGAATGTTAAGATTATCAAGCAAAGAGATATTAGTTTGAAGAGTATTACTTGGAACATCCAAGCTTGTGTTCGGATTGGATTCATGGTTCTACTTGGGGAGTGTGTGATCCTATATCTCTTTTATGGCCATTTTTCTCCTTAAGTAGACAATAAGGTCCTTGGTAGTTGTGGGTTGTTTGTAAGTGGGAGTTGTGTTGGTTGGAATTTTTGGAGAACTTGTGGGCTAAAAATCTGAAGCTTTTGGAGGGTTTAGGAGAAGTGTGAATGATGGTTTTTCTAGAGGGTTGAGAAGAAAAGAGGATGAGGGTGATGGAATTAAGTTGTCAATCCAAAAACTTCCTTCTTGAAAATCCCCCTTCTTCCTCTGCACGAATGGGAGTTTTTGGCTAGTATGGGTGGTTTTAAAATAATGTCACATCTATCGATGTGTATAGTTTTTGAATGATGAGCAAGTGACTTTTGCAACCCCTTTTTGTAAAGTAGCTGAGAAATAGGAATTTGATTGCCTTTAGATCATGTTTTCTTCAGTGTTGTTGATAGATATAGACGAATGTCATACATCAAAATGCTTTCAGTGATAGGGATGAGATGACTTGGGTTTCTGGTAGGATTTAAGGAGGACTCAGAGAAGGACCCTTGACGATAGTTAATTAATACAGTATATGGCTGTAAGGACCCTTTCTCCCTAAAAATGTTTGGGAATATGAGTGGTGAACATGATAGGTCTTGCTACTTTGAGGAGGTGTTTATTTCTCCTTTCCCCAACTCCATTTTGTTGAGACGTGCTAACACATGAGCTTTGATGTACTGTTCCTTGATCCATCAAATACTCACCGAGAATGGTGTTAAAGTAATCTTTTGCATTGTCTAACCTTAACGCTTCAATTTTCTTCTGCAATTGAGTTTGGATCATTTGATTGAAGTTATCAAAAATGTTGCTTGTCTCTGATTTGTGTTTCATCGAGTATGTCCATGTTACTCAAGTGTGATCATCAATACGTGTGATGAACCACCGGGCTCTTGAAATGTTGTTTACTCTAGAGGGTCTTCATATGTCACTATGAATGATAGTGAATGGATGAGATGATTCATGCTTGTAGTTTGGGTAGTTGTTCCTCACATGCTTGGATAATTGACATTTTACATTGAAAGGCATCGAGATCTATACTATTGAACATTGTTGGAAACAATCTTTTCAAATACACAAAATTTGGTGACCTAATCTATAGTGTCACAACATGACAACACTAGTTTTTAGACGAATTCTGATGAATAGGAAAGGTAATAATATTGGCAGCTTAGGCTCGATCTCTCGGATGATTAGGGCCATCAAGGAGATAGAGTTGCCCATCATTCCCTAGGATTGCCAATCATCATCCCTGATTAAGTTGGATCTTAAGGTTAGGTTTTAGTGATTGTGACCGGTCCTATTCTTGCCACCCTAGACAAAGATCCGTTAGGGATCCGAACCATGATGTTTCCTGGACTGGGTTTGTAAGTATAGAAGAGTGTAGCATCACCGGTCATGTAATCTGAAGCCTGGAGTCAACTATTCAAGGGCTAGTTTTCTTGGCTTGACCAGTCATGTAATGTGAAGTTACCTGTTTAAACAATGGAACCAATTCCTACGGTATTCTTGATCGGCATTGAAGAGCTAGATTGGTGGCTCAACATCCTATGAAGGAGTTCAAGGTGCTCTTTGCTGATAATAGTTGCCTTGGATGCCTGTTTTTCTTTACAGTGGGTCATGGACCCATGGCCTTCAGGTAGTTGTTTGGGCTTCTGATTTTACAAAAGTGTCACTCTATAGGGGAAAAACGACAAAAGAAAATTATAAGTGTTATTGCCTTGCTACTTGAGATAATATCATAATTAGAGAGTATGTCTGTGCTTGTTTGCCATACATTTTGCAGCATACATCCTTGGTGTGTCCTGGTTTGTGATAGTGGTCACACCAAGGTCTTCCTTGCTTCTTTAGTTTGTTGTCATGGGGGTGATGAAACTGAGGTCTTTACACAGCAAAGGCAGAGCTCTCAGTGGCTGGTACATTTGAAACTCTTTCGGTCCCCCTCTAGGCAAACTTCAGCGAGTCTCTTGAAGGTTGGAAAGAGGTTTCATTCCCATCATGCTACCCCGTACTTCGTCAAGGTTCTTCTTTAGCATGAATAATCCGCTTCCTTTCGATAGTATTTTTGTTTCTAGCTCTATCGGTTGGGAAATCCGCACATATATGTTTCAAGCCTTTCCAATCGTTGTCATTGTTGAGTGAGGATGTCAAAGTATTGAATCTAGATATCCTCTTGATGCAAATCATGGATAACACCTTCAACTTAGAATAGTTTTAATGAATTTTCATTTGATGAGTGCTTTTCTTTTGCTGCATCCCAAATTTCTTTTGCTGCTTCATAAAGAAGGAAAATTTCCCCTGTTTCATTGTTCATGGAATTAATCAACCATGACATGACCATATTGTGTCCAACTTTCTAACTCTTGAATTTGGGATCATCTCGCCAGGGGAGGAGCACTTTCTGTGAGATAATCATCCTTGCCTTTGTAGCATATGAACATCATGGTTGATTGAGACAACTGGGGAAAGTTTTGCCCGTTCAGTTTGTGTCCTATAATGGGCAGATGGGATATATCAGTTAACTCTGTGGCTGATTAGTGCTATAGTTTCATCTTTTGGGTTTAAGTATTCTGTAGCGATTCCAGTGGCTGGGTGTATGCCAAGTGGTTTTAGGGTTAGAAACCGATCTCTGGTACCATCAAGAATATAGTAGAGATAAACTTGGAGAATAATTATTTTACTTCTTATTCACATAAATGAGTAAAGCAATAATAAACAGAGGGAAGAGGGGATCCTGTGCAGCACCATAATCTGCCACTTATCTCCTAATCTCCTCTTTGGTCCTAATATCTGCATAATATATTATGAGGGTAGAGTGAATCAGGGAAGTATCAATTCAGAAGATCTTTACTTTCTCTGTTACAAGAATAATTCAAACTAGACAAGAATAATTCTAAATGTTACAGGCATCAATTAGATGTTAACTAATCAAGATAATATCTTCCTCATCTTTGCTATGATCTTCATTATCTCCAAGATTCAAACAATAGTTTTAAAAATATATGTAAAGATTGATATCCAACATTTGGCTATCTTATTCATTGCCATTTATTATGAGTTTCCCATTTCCTTTCCTGTTCATTTAAAGAAGCAGCATGTTAGGTAATTTTATTCTCATTGTCATTACGAGAGAGTTACATATTGTTGTTGAGTTGCTAGACATCCTGGTTTCAGCATTACTCTCCAATGGTAGAAGGAAATGTGCATCTTGCTTAGACTTGGTTTTTACGTGTAACCAACCCTTTTGGTATGCCGTCCCTTCCCAGTAGGTACTCCATGCACAATGAATACCTGTAATTCTTTCTGCACATATTTTGTGACTTCCCAAATTTTTCTTTTGTGCCAGTTTGGCATTTGTTTCAATTTGTCTATCAATTCTAATCCTGATTGAAAAATGCGCAGTCAATTTATATATCAATGTTTATAAATTAGTGAGGATTGAGTGATCAACTTGGTTTATTAATTCGTGATTGATCTATTGAATGTCAGTAATTAAGAAACATATAGGGTGGTTATGTTTAATGATATCACTATATTGGTCTTGTACTGCAGATGGTGGTAAAGGGGATGATTCATGCCAAAGGAGGCCAAACCAAGAACTCTGTATGATGGAGTCAGAACAGCAGCTTGGCTCCCGTCGCAGCCCTACACTGTTCATAGTTCCATTGCCTTCTATACTTGTTGGGTACGCACAGTATTGCATCACCTATCTTATTCTTGAGAATCGTAAGTATATACTTGAGAACCATAAATATATAGCAGACTGCAAATCAGACAAACTACTTTATCACAGTTTTTAAGTGTCAGTATTGGAAGATATTATCAAGTTCAAGTAACTATTGTGTTGATATGACTCTATTTTGGTATCAAGGTACTGATAAATAATCTTTCAAATTTGTTAACTATGCGTTGTTAATTCATGCCTTTGGAAGGAAGTTATTAAAGTAGTGATGCGTAAGGCTCATTCATGACAAGTGAACTTGTACAAGATGGAAAATCTTATCAGCCAGCTAAATTTTTGGAAGAGGGGGGGGGGACGATTAGAGAGGTTCATTACTTCCTTGGTTTTGATGGGGACATCTCAGATATTTATTAATATTTGATTCCTTGTTTGATTTGGTTTGCATTGAAAACGAATTGTGATATTGTTCTTCCATTGATAAAAAATTTCGATTAATCCTCACGATTCATATAGAAAGGTATATTTTATTTTTATTGTTTGCTTACCTTAAATCATCATCAATTAGGAAATTATATTTAATTTTGAAATAATTTAGAAACAGAATGTTTCTATATAATGACCCTCTTTTTATTGTTTGATGAGTCATTGATGAATGGATTATTATTGAAAGATTGTATTTCTTCTGGTAATATCTTCTTCCCCTTTTTTCTCTTTTCTATCCTCTGTTTATCCCCCTCCCCCCTTTCTCTTCTACATCCTTTCCCTAGTTTCCCTTCCCTGCATCAGGTTTGTTCTAAGATTCAAAGATATTCTGCATGTAAAGGTGAATTATCTGTAAGATGTTGGTGTCAAAGGTTTCTTTTTTTTCTTTTTTATATAGCAACACTAAGTGGAAGGAATCTGGTAGTTTCAAAGTATTTTGCATTAATAAAGTAAAAAGGGTGGAGAAATAATTGTTTCATTCCCCAACAACAATCCATGCAGAGCAGCATGACAACCTTTCATAGCCCAGTACTACCATCATCTCCAACTGACCTCCAGCCTAGTAGAACTTGATCAGGTCCATATTCAATCACGATAGAAAGGACTGAGTGTCTTGCTACCTATCCTCATTGTGGAGAACTTGATGTGTATTAGCTCAACTGGGTGTTTTGATGATGTTGAACACTTCTGCTGCTGATCATCAGACATAACTGAAGTTGTAAGAAATTTGATCTGGTGTTATTTCTCTCTAATAAGCTGAGTCTATTTTGTCTGTTTAACAGTTACCAGGATGATTGGCTGAAGACATCAGCGAGTTCTATACATCTGTGGGAAAAGGTTCCTTTTGAACCTTATGCTTTCCAAAAACATGTAAGATTTTTAGACTTACTGTTAAGAAGTACTCGTAGTATCATGTGTCTATTATTCCAAACAAATTTTGGAACTGAGATTTTTGTTTCCTTTGGCGTGTAATTCATTCTCTTTTAATCTTGTTCCTCACTGGCCTTCTGCTTCTGTAGATGACTTATTATGTTGTCTGCCCAAATATTGATCCACTCACTTCAGCTGCTGCAGATTTTTTTCAACAGCTAGGAACTGGTGAGTAAAGGTAGTGTTTGATTTATCCTGCTTCTTGTTAATTTGCTTGTTCATAAGGTAAAATTCTAATCCTTTGTCATTCTAGTTTCTTATTGATCAAGCCAATTGGCATTGTTGTCAAAGAGTAGTTATACTGTAAAATAATTATTCTGGATGATAATATCTTTTGTCTGAAAAGTTTACTCTGCTGCTGAGATTTGAAAAAAAAAAAAAAACTGCTGTGTTGAATTCCCTGAAATTCTGTTGTGCTGTCTGGACAGGATTTTTCTGTGATATGGATTTTATCCCTCATTATTCCAAGTTTGGCTTCTAGGGTTTAAAACTGATAGGTTGAGGAGTTCTTTGAGTTGGGTCGGGCTGGGATGGAATATACATTATCAGCTCTTTCAGTTTCCTGGTATGCATTACTTGGTCGCGTGGATGTGTTCATTCTTTGAGAAGTGAAAAAAAAAAACATGGGAGATCTTATTCTTTTGAGGAAAGAATTCTCTCTATGGGCCTTTCTTCTTCTTTTGTGTTTTTAAAATTTCTGTGAAACAATTGTAAACACATACAATGCAATCTCATGCCTCGCAATGTTGGACATATTGTTTCTATTTGGTTTTTCTATTTCTGTATCCATATTTAGATAAGGTTATGCTGTAGTTTTGAAGTTTTTCTATTTTTCCAGTTTACGAGACGTGCAAACTGGGAACTCATTCTCCTCAAAGCTTAGGAAACCAGATGGAGGTGGACTCTGGGAAATTGTCATCATCTGGATTTGTCCTTCTTGATTGCCCTCAAGCAATGAAGATAGAAAGTACACATTCTTCTCTAGTGGGGTTGATAAGTGATTATTTTCTTTCTCTATCAAATGGTTGGGATTTGACGAGCTTTCTGAAGTCCCTTAAAAAGGTTCTCAGAGCTTTAAAATTTGGTTCATCCTCAAGTAAAAATACAAAAGAAGGAAATAGCAGCCCATGTACTGTGAGTGATATGCTCTCCATTCAATTTATTTTCATTTGCACTTTTGACCTATATTCTTCTGTATTTGATTGAAATGAAAACCAAACATATTATTCTTTCATTTCTGAAGGCAAGGAAATTTTTGTGTTTTCTTATTCTTTGTTGAATC
>JAODPA010026292.1:22806-33795 GCA_025585075.1 Nepenthes mirabilis
GTTGAAGCTGTAGTTTGACGTTCTGGAGTTTTAAACCTTTTTTTCATGCTCATGTCTCGTTCTACTTCTTATTGCATATTAATAACATTTATATGGATCAATGATACAAAAACTTGCACATGCATCCGAATTACTGCAATTCAAATACTTGGGCAAGCCATATGTATCCAAAGATTTTTATGTATATGGCAAACAAAAGTGACCGTCATTTATTGTTGTGTGGAACAGGTAATCTATGTTGTGTGCCCCTTTCCTGACCACACTGCTGTTCTACAGACACTTATTGAATCTTCCGTTGCGGTTGGATCAGTTATTTTTCCGAAAGATAGCGATAGAAGATCCACATTGCAGAGTCAGGTGCAGAAAGCATTAAGTTGCTCAGCTGGTGTTGATGAAGCATCCGCATCAAATATTGTTGCACTTTCTGGGTTCAGTATCCCCAAATTAGTTCTGCAAATTGTCACCATAGATGTTATTTTTCGGGTTACTAACCCAACTCTTAGCGAACTCATCATCCTTAAGGAGATTGCTTTCACTGTCTACAACAAGGCTCGGCGTATATCACGAGGATCCTCAAATGATGTAGTCCACCCATCACCCCTATCTGGTAGATCTCATTCTGTTACGATGCAGACGCCTAATTCAATTCCTGGAATGTGGAAGGATTGCATTGTTCCCCGAATTCCAAATCCTTCACTTCCCAGAGAAAGTGATCTTGACTCTGGCTTGCGGGCAGGTGCATGGGATAACACGTGGCAAACATTAAGGTCTGGAGGATTAAGTTGTGATCCAAACAGAGTTGGAGATTTCCCTTTTCAAGAGGAGGTCCATCATATGTTTGAACCCCTGTTTATTTTAGCTGAACCAGGCTCCATGGAGCTTGGAGTTTCGCCTATATTCACTGGTAATGTAGGCAGTGATAAACAACTGTCTGATGATTCTAGTGGTGGAGGCTTTATTCAGAGTTCATCTTCAACAGTGACTAGTGATACTGGGCCCAGCTCTCATCTTGATGGATCAGAGGCTGATGGCTTTGGATCTGGCCTTCAAAAATCTCCTGCAAGCCTGCACTGCTGCTATGGTTGGACAGAGGATTGGCGATGGCTGGTGTGTATCTGGACAGATTCTAGGGGAGAATTGTTGGATAGTCACATATTCCCATTTGGTGGAATTAGTAGTAGGCAGGACACAAAGGGTATGCAGAGCCTCTTTGTCCAAATTCTGCAGCAAGGTTGTCAGATACTGCAGGCTTGCACTTCTTCTGATACCACTGCAAGGCCTAGAGATTTTATTATTACTCGCATTGGATGCTTCTATGAGCTTGAATGTCAAGGTATACAATTTGCCTTTTTGTTCCAACATGCTGCTTCACTCTTCATTGTGCCTGGGGTGCTATGTGATTTGTGATGACTTTGTTGTTTTTATTGAAGAAATAGTAATGGACAGGATGTATGCAAACTGGAGCACTGCTAATGGATCTGTGGTCCAATACCTTAAGCTGAGTTAATATCTGTGAGATCAGCAAGGTGTTCCTCTGGATTTAGTAATTATCCAACATAATGCTCCAGGAACCAACAATAAAACATAATTAGGCCCCCTCAAGATTTCAAGGGTTCAAACTGACAAATAGAATATAAAAATGCCTCCGAGGGAAAAGACTGATATATCGAACTGATATAGGGAACTTGTAGCTTTGTTGATGCTGATGTTGACTAATGTGTAGCCTAATAATTTTCAGGCAATGCTTATTGCTCAGTAATTTAGGCCTGTGCCTCTGAAATATCCTGTGCAAATTTAACCCTTTGGTTGCAATCTAATTGCCTCACCTCCAGATACACCTTGAAAAATTCCCCCAGAACACCTGAATATTGCCGGAACTAAAATAACTGAAGCATTGATCAATGGACTTCCAAAAGCAGATACAATGAGGAGGATAAACACTGTTTTCTAGCTGGATCCTGTTCTCCATATTTCAAAAATACCCATCTTTCCACATCCCTCAATTATCTTGCTCAAGCTTCCAGGACATTTGGCTAGGAGATCTTTCTACATTGTTTTAATTGTGATGTTATACCAAATTCAATGAGAAGGAAGGCTTGGTTTTCAGCCTCTAGAGCTGATTGCTTCTGATAATCGTCCAGTCCCTATTTATAAAACTGCAACATTTTTTTATGTCCCATGAACTTTTCCAAATCTCTGCTATTTAGCTTGTAGAGATATGTTATTCCTTAACTCTAAAGGATGGATTCAAACCCCTTCCTTCTCCTTGGATTTTGCAATGGCATCCTTGTAAACCTAATGGAATCCTGGTTGTCAATTCTGACTAAGATTGGGGACAAGGACATGAGATAGATTCCTTGGCTAGACAGGGTGCTGCTAATAGAATGTGTTTCCCTTATCTAGGAAGGTGTCAGTCTCTCATCCCACTAATATCTTTCCACACCTTTCTACAAGATATCCGAGACTGTGTGCTAGAACTTGCTTCCACAGGTAGCTCTGCCATTTTGCAACCACAGAAAGAAGTTAACTCCTATAAATTAGCTTCTTGCACTCACTAGAATCAAAGTCATCTTGCCTAACTACATTATCTACCAGCCACTGCCTGAAACCGCAATTAAATGTGTCTCAAGTTAGTTCATTGAACTCTAGCCCACAGAAATTGATGGGTCATGTGGGTGACAGACTGATTGGCCGCTCCTCAAACCCTTAAACTGACCTCCATCCACTGCCTAGCACCACATCTTTGCAGTTTGTGCTCTAGGCTTGTTTTAACTCCCATTTTACTAGATGAAAGATATATTTGGATTCCAAAACCATAGGCGGTCAGTGCCTTGGGCACTGCTAGGAAAATGTTCCCACTGTCCATTCTCCATTTTTGTTGTTTGATGTACTTGCATCAGTTTAATTCACCAATACTAAGGCAGCTGACTGTTCTATTTTTTTTTCCTGTCATTTTTATGGTTTGCATGTTCCCTGAGCAGTTTGAATGTTTTCTTGAAAATTTCCTTTTTTAACCTATGAGCAGCAATGTGTAAGTATTAGTGCTTCTGTTCGTTGGTCTTGCATCCTCTTGATTTATGTGTTTATTATGACAGAATGGCAAAAGGCATTGTATTCAATTGGGGGTTCGGAAGTGAAGAAATGGCCCATGCAGCTTCAGCGGGCAATGCCTGATGGAATGCCCACAAGCAACAATGGTGGTTCGTTGCAGCAGCCGGAAATAGATAGAAGCTTGCCTTCCTCTCCTAGCCCTTTGTACAGTCCTCACACAAAATCTTCTGGATTTATCAAAGGTGGTTTGGGGCAATCCAGTAGAAAGCAGCTTATTGGTGGATCTGCTGTTGCTGACAGCTCAAGGGGGTTGCTCCAGTGGGTTCAGAGCATTAGCTTTGTTACAATCTCAGTTGATCACTCCTTGCAACTGGTTTTCCAAGCAGAAACATCTCCAGGTAATTTGCAGATTCACCTTCCATTTTCCATTGCTAGAATTTTTGTTATGATTTATATTGTGGCTCTTGGCAAGTACACGTGCTTCTGATGCATATGATTATATTGAACGGTAAAAGACAACTTAATTAGGAAGAGTGTGGACGAACCTGACTCTAGTCTTCAAGAAGCTGCGACATGCTTGAGCAATGGATTCAGTGACTCCGTGATCCTAGTTGAGCAAGTCAGGGATCCTGAATGTGCATCTGATGGATCTCCTGGTGGAAAAAGCACTCCATTTCATATCATTGTTCTAACAGCTCTAATTAGTTCCCCATGTTAGACCGTTAATAGAAGTTGTTATTGAGGCTTAAGTGGGGAAGAGATCAAGTTGATTGAACGAACGATTAAATCATCACTCAGCCTGTTCCATATGGGTGGAAGCCCAAGAAATGAAAACCTGCAAGAAATGGGGCCATGCTAGTGAGGTTTGCAGAATACCAAAATACAACTAGTTTGGAAACAAAAGGTGGTCTGGCAGAACATAAATAAAACTCAGCAGTTGTAATCAGCTGAGGGCAATGAAGCGGCTCAAATGCGACCAGCTATATATTAACCAGATGGTTCAAACTGAGGAACGGAAGAGCGCAAAGAGAACAGATAAAGGCACTGTAGCAGCAGCACTGACTAATAAGACAAGTTTTGTGTGCTCGAGCTTGAGAATATGAGAGGTTGATGAATAAAATTTTTACAGTAGCCATAAGGGAAACGAGCTAGGCATTTTTGAATGCCTGGGTCCTTGAACTATGTCCATAAAACAACTGAAATAAAATCTTTCCTCATAAAGCTCAAGCTAAGCTTGTTTTGCTTAATGGAAAAAAAAAAAAAAAATTAAACCAAGAAATCGAAGTGTTAAATAAAATTGCTGTGGGTGGAAATACAGAATTACTTCTACCGTGCTACAAAGGCTGATTAGGGTGTAATAGGATTGAACTAGCTTCACTTTGAAGCACTTACCTAGCACTAGTTAATTCATCCATTGTGAGTGCAGGGTAATAACAGTACTGTCGATTTTGCGTTTCATTTGTTTATGCGGTCCAGAGCGCCTAGCACAAGAGGTTTCACACATTTTTTGTTCTAGGGAGGGTTTAATATATGCAGTTTTATCTTTACATTGTAGAAAAGTTATTTTTTGTGGTGTAAATATGACCTTAAATTACGATAGAGTAACCTTACGATTGCATTAAGATCCATTCGCTTATCGTTTGTTTATTTGCTCAACCAAGATGTTGGCTGGATGGAACTTTGGAATTTCCTAATAGAGAGGGCTCAATTGTCTCAAAGTTTGGGCCTTTCACTGGAATTAATGCTACACTTAATATTGAGGAAAGAGCTTCACATGGTGAAGTGATGAAACCTTTTTGTTAGATTTTGTGGACGGTGTTTAGATTGCAGAACTGGTAGATTATAAGGTAAAGGGCTTTTCTTCACATGGAGTGACAAGCAAGATGTGAGTCAAAGGGTCCAACGCAAGCTCAATAAAGCTATGAGAAACCCTGAAGTGTTTCTTCAATTTGAAGATGTGGAAGTATACTATATAGCTCCCAGGGTATCTGATCACTCACCAGTCACTAAAACATTCTGATTTAACAAGGTATGGGCTACTCACCCTACCTTCATGGAAGTTGTCATAACTTGGTAGATAAGAGAGATCGCTAGAAGGATAGCTTTCACTGAACTCCTGGTGGGTGCTTCAAAAGATAAGAGTACCTTATCCTTAGCAGTAGTAAGAGACTGAAGCAACTTCACTGCAGAAGCGTGGTATTTGCTCTGCAAATCAAAATTCAAAAAAAAGTTATGCTTGTTTTGGAATTAAGGTTTTAAGCAAGATCTCCAGTTGTTTTACAAGGACCACTTTTCTGTCATCTCATAAAGAGTTATGAGTATTGGGAAGGAGTGTAAGACAATGGCTCATCAAATAGGATTCTTCCATCAGAATGACATATGGGATGGATGACATACTTCGATCCAAAAGCCCCAAAGTTCCTTGGATGAAATTAACTTGCAGCATGAGTCCATATTGCCTTGTCCGCTGCTACTTTTCATAGGATGCACATTGTAGCACAGTGTACGTAAGTACAAAACTTAACATATCCTAAAAAATGACTCTAATTTTGAAGACCTTGAAGGGCAGGGCAGTAAGCGAAAGATTTATACTACTTTTCAAATGAGGAAAAAATTTTCCAATAGGAGTTGGACGTTATCAGAGTAAATCCTGAACAACAGATGTCACTTAAGGCCTCCATTTGGCTTACGTGGACCACTTGAGCAAGCATCAAGCATTTGTTCCTAAAACTTGCTAGCATTCATTTCTACCAAATATTATAGATTGTCAATGCAAATAGCGGCCAATTAATATCATCCTTTTTTATCCTAGTCTGCTTAAGGAGCCGACGACTTACATCTTCCCAAGTCCTGTAACAATGATATTCACTAACAGCATTCATAGAAAGAAGCATAGACCTCCTTTGAGTGGGGGCAGACCTAAAAAGATGATGCATAAATTTGTTTGCTTGATTGCAAAGCTCACATTTAGGATCACCTGTCTTCCCCTATCCTCCGATGGTGTCTTTGTTGTACACTTTACTTTCACTGCTCTCCAGAGAACAAATCCATGCTTTGGAATAATTATATATTGTGGCTACAAGGTGGTGTCCTGTATATTATGCAGATGCATCAGATATGGGCACATAAGCTTAATATTGCTTACTCACTGTCTCCATTCTCTTATTCTTAAGCCGTGTCATATGAGTGGGTTGGCACCTCTAATTGAATGGTCTACCAAATCGAATCTGGAAATTTTTATGTCCTCAATAAACCTTTTTTGAATCCAAATTACTTTCAGGAGACTTATCACCCTTTATTATTTGGATATTGACTTTGACTTTGCTTTCTCTGGTCGGGCTTGCGGTCCACCTCTTGTTCATCTGGTTATGGTTCAAAAAAATAGGCATTGTCCAGACAAAAAGAATGTATGTAAAATTTCCTACCAAGATAATCTTTTGTTGAATCATTTACATTATCTTTATGGTTGAATATAGCATGTCTAGGAATTCTTTGTTCCTTATTTTATTTCTTGAATCTGTGTGCACTGTCACTAGAATTTTCACATTTTCTTGGGGTATAGCACTTGTTTTACAAACAAATATGAGAAGTTGTTTTGTTGTACATATCTGACCATTCATAGTCTGCTGGTGTATACTGACGCAAATCCTAGTATTTTCTTCCAGGGAGTAGTCAGGGTGGTGGAATTATGGGTACATTGAGCTATTTGGAAGGGTATACTCCTGTTAGATCTCTTGGTTCTGCGTCGGCATCTTACTTTTTGATTCCATCACCCAGTATGCGTTTCCTCTCACCTGCACCGCTTCAGCTTCCAACATGCTTGACCGCTGAATCCCCCCCTTTGGCTCACCTCCTCCACAGTAGGGGATCTGCCATTCCGCTTTCAACCGGATTTGTGGTTTCAAAGGCTGTGCCGTCCCTTAAGAATGATGCTAGCCAGAATGTGAAGGAAGAATGGCCTTCGGTTCTTTCAGTGAGTCTGATAGATTATTGTGGCGCTTATAACGTCTCCCATGAGAAACTCCCGAAAGGGGCTCCAAAGCAGGGAGGAAGGGGCTCAGTGCCGGAAGCTAGAGACTACGAAATTGAGTCCCATTCAATCCTTGAGTCCGTTGCAGCAGAACTCCATGCTTTGTCATGGATGACAGTGAGCCCGGCATATCTGGAGAGGCGAACTGCGCTGCCATTTCACTGTGACACGGTTTTGAGGCTGAGAAGGCTGCTTCATTTTGCTGAGAAGAAGCTATCTTGTTAGCCTGAAATGTTCTAAGGATCTTGGTTTGCTGAAGTTGTACGAAAATGCCAATTTCCCTCGTGCAAAAGTCCTCTTCTGTACAATCTCTAACATGTAAGGCCTATATGTATAATACGTCTACTAATTGCCATCTGGAATTCTCCAATTAGCCTGGATGGCCTATGAGGAAATATTCAGAGAGAACAAAATATCCTTGTAGAAGATGTATATTCGACAGAAGTAGCAAGACCAGGGGGTTGATCGGTTCGGGATATGTTTCACATTGACAGGTATAATTATGCAATTAAATTTACATCATTGCCCACACTAATTTTCTTTCTTCTTCACTATTTTTCCTTTTTTCCTTTTTTTTCTTTTTGGGGGTGGGGGTTGTTTGGAGTTTGTTAGAGATTTATGAGTGTGTGATGCCTTGATCTGTTCAATAATAGCAAAATGTTATAATTCCGTTGAGCAATATGGCTTTGATAAATCCATGTTAGGTGAAGCCGATGATAATTGTTTATAACTCCGATTTGGCGTTCCATCAGCAGTAGCTGCTCAATAGATAAGCATTACCGTTATTTAGACCGATACTGCCCCAAGTTCAGCCGTACATATCTCTTTCTTTAGCCTCGGTTTTCTCTGTTATGTCCCGAATTGACAGCGAATTTGTCTGCAGCTGCCATTGTTATTGTTTGAGGTAGCTGAAGCGTGAGACCATCCGTCATGGTTGCTAGGCTTCCTTGGCTGCCTCAAAAGAATGAGCCGATGATGTTGCTTTGATCATGCCGTATGTGCACCGTTGATCTTCAGCAGCAATTTCAGTATTTACCAATACGCTAGTTGCCCCATATGATAGTGAGGATTGACATTAACTGTTGCCCGTTGATCACTGTTTTGAGGATGGCCGCTTTAGTCGCTCATCCCAAGGTGAGGAGGTAAGTTCACAATAAAGAGCACCCAAATTGTGTGACAGTAACATTGAATAAATCCCCCCCCCCCCAAAAAAAGAAATTATTATTTTTCAGTGTACATAGCCCTAGGTGTTAAATAAATCGTCAATCCGATAATTGGAGTCATAGCCGTTAAAATTGAACTGAAAACTAGGATAATTGAACCGTTTGGTTTGGTGTTGGAAAGAAATTTTTTCGGGTTTTGCTTCAAATTTGGGTTATTAGCTTTCAAATCAATTATCGAAACGGACCATATATATATTCAAAAGTGAAAATGGTGGAAGTTTTTAATTTCATATAAATTTTTATTTTGTTAATTGAAGAAATGTTTTCTTTGACAAATGAATATAATTTATTGATAATTTAATAGGCATCTTGCGTTAGAGGAAGCAGTGTTCGCAATTGCGTGAGAATTGTGTTATTGGCAATTGGTTGTTAAATTATATTTTAAGTTATGATCTAAACATTATTATATTATGTGTGTCAAGATATAGATTTTATATGTTACATTTTTATAATATTATTGGAAACGTTATAAGAGAAACTAATTAACCGATGAAGTATTTGATTGGTTAAGAGGCCTACTCGAGGTTTTGGAGCTTCAACTTTTCTGAACTAGTTTGATTGGTTCAGGTCAAAACAAATAGTTCATGGTTCAAATAAATACTCCTACATTACCCAAAGGCTTATTGATCAAAGAGAGATATGCAAGACGAACTTCTCTTCTACAGCCAACTTGTTTTACATGCATAGTGAGGGTGGCTATCGGTGCCAGAACCTCAGCAGCCGTGGCTGGCGTATTGGAGGGCGGAGAATGCCACCATCACCACCACCACCACCACCACCACCACCGCAATGGCTAGAAACAGCTTCATCTTCTGAATCTCCATTTTCAAACAGTAAGTTGAGAACAAGCTGTCAATTTTGTGGATTCATGTCTATACCAAATTCCCAATTCACTTTTACTTAATTTTTTGGCCAGGCCTCAAAAATAACTATCAATTCAGCACACAATACTCGTCTTCGATTACAAACTTGAAACAATTAGGCTTAACTGATTGATTTACAACACACTTAAGATGTAAGGATAAACAATTAATCTGACCAGCCAATTCGTAATAGAATGCTACTATCAAACATCAAATCTTTGGGAATCTATAGGGATGCTACAGCGCAAATATATAACGTCCACTCTCCAAGTAGAAACAAGGAAGTCTTAAGCTTCAAAAACGTCAAATTGGTCCTATTGTAAGGATCAGTTCTTGATGATCATTAGACAGTTTTCAATCAAGATTTGTAAAAGAGCTCATAACCCAATGAGCTAAGTCCACATGTATCTGAAGATTGAGCTTGTTTATTTCAGATGGATGATGACAGATTTAACTGCAATACTTGTACCAGGGCTGGGAAAAAGAAAAGGAAATTCCTTCCTAAGCCAACCAAAAGTAGTCATTGGTTGTTCTAATCTCTACATGTAACTCTCCCAAAGACCCATAACAGAACAAAACAAAGGACAATTTGCAAATGCTCTCTAAGTGTTAGTTTCTGCCTCCTTTCGCTATGCTGTGTCATTTTATTTACAAAATAAGACAACAAAAACAGTCAAACGAGAAGAAACCAATGATGATGTTTACCATCCCATCAACTGCACCAATGATTTCGATGATCCATCCTTTCAAATTTGCCAGCGGGTATGCTTTTATTCTGAAACTTCGCCAAATCAATGGCATTTTACTCGTAATTCATGTCATCCATTTAACAAAAAAGCACGAGTCCAGCATGGCGGAGTAGACTACTATTCATAGTTACACGGAATACAAACTAAGAAAATGGGAAAACGCAGTTCCCTCCCATTCACTTGCAATATGGAGGGGTCATTTCAAACCATAAAGAAAATTAAAGCTCAATTACCAAAAAAAAAAAAAAGACCCCCCTTTCTGTTCGCATCAGCCTGCATAGAAGTAAGAGGGCATAAGAGAGTGAAGGGAAGGGGATAGAGACAGCTGAAGCAGGGGATGAAGAGGACGATCACATTCTGGTTTGAATAATAAAGGAAACTGGTGGGTGGGTGGCCGGGCGGGTTTCAAGGGCAGTTAGGATTCCGGCCGGGGCCTCCATAGTAAAAGTGAAAACCCCAGTCGCCATTGTTGCCTGTCTGTACAGCATAGCAATTGGACTGCTCGGTAAAGGTGCCCACATCTTTAGGGGCCTTGAGAATGTTTGAGCCATCAACCACCTGAATATTCCTGAAATAACTAGCCCTTCCAAACCCTTCTTCAGGGAAGTGGCCGCTCCCCATCTGAGTCGAGGTATGATCCCCACCTGGCTCAGAGTTCACCACCTCCCCTCCCCACTCAATCATTGACGCACCATCTGCCAAATACGAGAACAACAGGGATGGCCAGTAGCCCAAGATATAGTCCTTCCCAAACTGCATCCACCAATTCCCTTCTTTCGGATCCTACAATCAAAACAGCCGTAAACCATAAACAGACCTCCCATCAATTATAAATATAGCATAACTAAACTAACTCTTAATTTAATTCATAAGCTAGCAAGAAATAGCCAGTTGGGCATTAAATGTCATCTCAATTTTGTGTTCTAATCAGATCAGTTCGGATTTTTTTTTCCTCCCAACTCTTCACACACGCTATGCTTGATGATTAATTTAGTATTTCTAAATCAGGTTCACTTGTTGGGTCACATGGATACTCAACAAATATTTAATGATTTATTAAAATAATTAAAAGT
>JAODPA010026303.1:0-12718 GCA_025585075.1 Nepenthes mirabilis
CGCTCGAAATGGCTGACATAGAAAGGAGTGACGGCCTAGAACCACCAAGGCCTATTTTATACCAGGATAGTCAACGTCTTGCGTTGACCGGTTAAAAGCCAAAAACGACAAAAAAGTCAAGACGGACAACTTGAATGGTCAACTTTCAAGACAATCAACAATCTGTTGACCGGAATCTTGACTACTTAAAGACCAAGCTCAACACAGCCCAAGCTCAACTTGGCCCACGCGATCAGCAATGGTTTTCTCCTCTAATTTCGCACTTCTCAAAAAAAGGCAATCTCCATGGCAACGGTCACCGGCAGATTTAGTGCACACCCCATGAGAAAAGCGTCAAATTCTCTACCATGTCTACTATAAACCCTAACAGTTACAAAATACAACAGGAAGGCAATCCTCCCAAGGAGCCGTTACCGCCATTAATGCCAACGCCAGGAAAGGAAGCTGATCCAGTAGAGTACTGGAATCAAGCACTCCTGCTTAAGGAAGAAAGCCCAGCATCTCAATTATAAGAAGGCTATGGAGTCAACACTCCAGGACACGCCTCCTTTCAGCAAGCAAAACGCTCTCATACCTACTTCAATCGCTCTCACGCTTACGTTCCTTTTTCCCTAAGGAATCCCTTAGAGCTCACACAGTGTCCTCTCAAGCTCTCACGCCTACAGGACGTCCACGCTCTCCTTCACCCTTGTCGCCACGATTCCCAGGAACCCTGGAGTAGTGATCAACGTTCCTTATGAGCAACACTAACCATTCTCAACGAGAGCCAAACCATCACCACAAACACTCGCTGTCTTTATCCTCAAATTTTCTCTCTTTTCCTTACCGTCTCGATTCTTAGAAGGCTATTTTACTGACTTGAATATTGAAGTATTTTCGGTGAGATAATATTTTATCGGCACTTGACCACTCATTTGTCTTAGTGGTGTGCAAGATTCAGATTAGGCAGACGGAGCCAGATTCAACTATTAACGTGACCTGAACCCGTTCGAAATTTGGTTCCAGGACGCTTCATTGGCGCCATCTGTGGAAAACACTTGCAAAAAGCCTACCACCTTACTCAGATATTTCTTCAGTGACACCTTTAGAATCCACATCATCATCTGAAATGGTGAACACAAGGGCACAAGCCAGTGAGCCCACCAGAGACGTGACCTTGCCCGACCATAACCACGCTACTGGTACCCTAGTCAACGGGGTCCCCGCACTTTTCTTCAAAAATCTGATAGAGCACATGTATAGTACGAACAAGATGCTCTAAATATTCTACGCCCGCCAGGAGCCTGCATAGCAAGGGGCTCCGCCAACAATAGCCCCTGCACCGGCCTCCAAGAGAGGAGGCCAAAGGAAGAAGAAATCAGCCAAGAAATCCAAAAGGCCGGCCAACATTCAATGTAAGAGCCCTCACAGGCCCAAAGTCAACTAAGAACTAGGGAGCATTCAGGCAACATGACCCCAGATGAAAGTTCAAAGCGAAGGAACCCTCGATATACTAGGGCAAAATCACTGACCCGGGTCAAAGAAGGAGCCTCCTGTGCCATCAGATCCATTGGAGGCAGTAGCTAGTCGACTACTGGCCACACTAGAGGAACGATAGAGTTGAGAACATTCATCAACTCCAAAAGATCAGCCAGCACAGCTCGAGCAGATCTAAGATGGGAGAAAATTTGGAACCGTGATGAGCGCGTGACAGATTTGGACAGATCTTCTTTAACAGCGGAAATCTTGAGCCATCACATTCTCGTAAAGTTTAAAATGTCAACCCTTAACTCGTACGATGGGAGCACTGATCCCGTCGACCACCTTGCCCACTTTCGCACCCATCTTGGTCTACAAGGGTTGGGAGATGCAGTCACGTGTTGCTACTTCCTACTTACCTTAAAAGGGAACACTCGTATCTGCTTCCATCATCTCCCCTCAGATTCAATCTGAAGCTTCCGAGAGCTAACTGACCTCTTTCTGTTGCAGTATGCCTCTAGCTGCTGAGAGGAGAAGCAGCCTTGGTACTTATCGCATATTAAGCAGAAGTACGGAGAGAATCTGCAGAAGTTTCTAGATCGCTTCATCGTAGAAGTTAGGCAGATACCCAGACTCACGGAAGAGAAGAAATTAAGTAGTTTTATCTCTGCACTGACGCGTAGAGATTTCTTTAGATATCGGCGCATAAGAATCCGCAGACCTTTCGGGAAGCGAAATCTACCACAATGGCCTACGCAGCAGCAGAAGAGGCCAACGAGGCTAAGCGTCCCGAGCGAATTGAACTGTCTTGCTCTTTTCCAGTTGAAGGAAAGAGGAAGTATAACGGTGGCAATCACTCCCGCCGAAAGCACCACAGGATTGAACCACCAGAGCGTAAGAACTATGGGCCAATCTGCCTAACGCCCTTGACTGACACACATTCAAACATCCTCATGCGAATCCGGAGTGAGAAGTTTCTTAAGTGGCCAAAACTACTTAAAAAAGCGGAAAGAGGAAATCCAACAAAGTACTGTGATTTTCATCAATCTCTCAGATAATCCACCAAAGATTGCAAGACACTCCAGCGGGAGATAGAAGAGCTGATCCGCAGAGGCCACCTTACCAGTTTCATTAAGAACCCTGGCCAGAACTCCGACACAACGGAAGGTGAAGGCCTAAAACTTTCTCCTCCATGGAATCGGGTTACGATAGGAGTAGTCAACATGATTACGACTCGGCCTGACAAGACTCTGACGGACCATAGGGAGCAGCATGTCGGGAAGAAGAAGCGGCACACCGAGAATAACGTCATTAGTCTTAGTAATGATGACTTTGAGCATGTAGTTTCTCCCCATGCAAACCCCCCAGTTGTATCCACCATCATTTCAGACAGTAGCGTCGATTACCAACAGAAACAAATATTCATTGATAATAGAAGTTCGTGTGATTTACTTTACTTTGATTCGTTTTTTAAACTTGATTTAAAAAAGAGTCAGTTAAAGCCTGTTAAAGGCCCATTATATGGCCTTAATAATGAACCAGTGCCTGTCCAAGGGACAATCAAGTTAGAAGTGACCCTGGGTACATACCCAAGAACGGCGAGTCAAACACTCACCTTCTTTGTCGTTAACCTGCCATCAATTTACAACACTATACTAAGCCGCCTGTGCCTAACAGTGTTCGGAGCCATCACTTTGATACCGTATCTCAAAATAAAATTTCTAACAACTTACGGTGTAGGCGAAATACTAGGGGACCAAGTTACTAGACGGACATGTTGCATGTCCCAAATCGCCCTAAGTTGTAGCGCCAAATTGGCAAGAGAACTCGACCATCGAGACGAAATAACTTCACAGCAAGCGCAGTCCAGAGAGGAAACCGATCTAATCCCACTAAACTTGGAAGAGCCAAAAATGTGTGTACAGATAGGTGGCTCGCTCACCGGAATACTGGGCGATGAGTTGATCGCATTTTTATGGCAGAATGCCAACATCTTCGCATGGACTTCCACAGACATACCTAGGATTTCGGCCAAAGTAATGGTCCATAAGTTGGATTTCGTTCTTGGTCGTAAGCCCATTAAGTAGAAGTAGAGAAACCATTCCATGAAAAAATCGATCACCATCCGGGAAGAAGTGAAAAAGTTACCGGACGCTGACTTCATCAAGGAGGTCTAGTACCCAGATTGGCTTTCTAACGTCGTCATAGTAAAGAAAAGTAATGAAAAATGATGAATATGTATCGACTTCACCGATGTTAATAAATCCTACCCTGAAGACAGCTTTTCCTTACCCTGGATCAACCTATTAGTGGTCTTGACATCTGGACACGAGCTGTTGAGTTTCATGGACGCGTAGTCGGGTTATAACTAGATCTGGATGATCCCAGAGAACGAGGAGTACACCTCGTTCATGACGAACCAAGGTACTTACTGTTACAACGTCATGCATTTTGATGTAAAGAACGCATACGCCACTTACCAACGGCTTGTGAATAAGACGTTCGAAAAACCGATCGGCCGCAATATGGAGGTATACGTCAACGATATGCTTGTCAAGAGCAAAGACACCAATGACCATATTCGTGATCTGGCTAAATCTTTCGAGGTACTCCGCACGCATAATATGATGCTGAATCCAGCCAAGTGTGTCTTCGAAGTATCCTCAGAAAAATTCTTGGGATTTATCGTGTACCGGTGAGGGATTGAGGCAAACCCATGGATTGAGGCAAACCTATTAGTGGTCTTGACATCTAGACATGAGCTGTTGAGTTTCATGGAGGCATAGTCGGGTTATAACCAGATCTGGATGATCCCAGAGGACGAGGAGTACAACTCGTTCATGACGAACTAAGGTACTTACTGTTACAACGTCATGCATTTTGATCTAAAGAACGCAGGCACCACTTACCAACGGCCTGTGAATAAGACGTTCGAAAAACCGATTTGCCGCAATATGGAGGTATACGTCAATGATATGCTTGTCAGGAGCAAAGACACCAATGACCATATTCGTGATTTGGATGAATCTTTCGAGGTACTCCGCACGCATAATATGATGCTGAATCTAGCCAAGTATGTTTTCGAAATATCCTCAGAAAAATTCTTGGGATTTATCGTTTACCGGCGAGGGATTGAGGCAAACCCAGAGAAGACTAAAGCTCTTGCAGATATGACCCATCCGCAGAACGTCAAGGACGTCTAATGGCTAGCCAGATGACTGACGACATTGTCCCGCTTCTTAGCAAAGTTAGGCAACAAGTATCAGCCTTTCTTTAAGGCATTGAGGGGAATGAAAGCGAATAGGTTCCAGTGGATGATGGAGTACCAAACAGCTTTCGATGAATTGAAACAGTATCTGGACAACCCACTGTTACTAACGTTACCCAGGGATGGAGAGGAGTTGTACATTTACCTGGCAGTATCAGAGGTGGCCCTCAGCTCAATCCTCGTATGCCAGGACTCCGATACCCAGTGGCCGATTTACTATGTAAGTAAAACATTGACCGGCTCAAAGACACGCTACCCACGTGTGGAAAAGTTGGCCTTAGCACTTATCTTCTCTGCCCGGAAGTTGAGACCTTACTTCTAAGCTCATCGTATAATTGTTCTTACTGACCAGCCTCTGAAGAGTAATTTTCAGAAATCTGACATTTTTGGGCGACTGGTAAAATGGGCCATAAAATTGAAAGAGTTCAAAATCGAATTTCGACCCCGGTCTACCATTAAGGGGTAGGCTCTAGCCGACTTTATTGTTGAGATCACGACACTAATTTTTTAGGAACATCCCGTTGAGGATACATAGCAACACGAGGAGGAGCCAAAATGGATTCTCAACGTGGACGGATCGTCTACAAACTCAGAAAATGGAACCAGAGTAGTGCTTAAAACCCCAGATGGGTTCAAAATAAAGTATTCGCTCCGACTCGACTTTCAGGCAGCCAACAACGTTTCCGAATACAAAGCCCTGTTAACTGGATTAAGGCTGGCTAAATAGTGCTCGGCTAGACGACTAACTATTTACAGCGACTCTGAGTTGGTCGTCAACCAGGTTAATGGCAGCTTCGAGGCATGTAGCACTCAGCTCGCTAAATACTTAGCCAAGATGAAAGAGTTCAACAGGAGATTTGGCAAGGTGACCCTTGTCCATGTCCCTAGAGCTAAAAACTAGTAGGTCAACCAACTTACCAAGGTGACGACGGCGGAAAAACCCAGAATAGTATTCGAGGAACATGGAAAAAATTCTTAGCGCTCCCAGCATGGAAAAACAGGATGCGATACAAATATCTGACACCAAAAGTTGGATGATGCCCTATCTGAGGTACCTGACAAACGGAGTACTGAAAAACGACGTGGACGAGACAAAGTGGATCAAGAAGACGGCCGACTGGTTCATCATGGTCAATATAAGGTTATATCGTCGTGGCTACTCGATCCCTTACCTTAGGTGCTTAACCCTGATGAGGCCGACTATGCTCTGAGTGAAATCCACCTTGGGATCTGCAGGTCGCACATCGGCCGACAGAACCTGGCATTCAAAATCATACGCCAGGGGTATTATTGGCCAACGATGAAGAAAGACGCCCTCGACTTTGCAAAGAAATGTAAAAATTGCCAACTCCACGGCAATCTTCTCCATCAGTCGTCCATTGAATTGAGGGCTTTTCAAACTCCTTGGCCCTTTGCACAATGGGGGCTCGATATTCTCGACCCGTTTTCCATTGCTACCGGAAAAATAAAGTTTATTATAGACGGCATCGACTACTTCACTAAGTGGGTCGAAGCCGTCCTACTAGCCAAGATCACAGAGCACAACGCTCTAGAATTCGTCTGCCAAAGCATTATCAGCAGATTTGACATTTTCGAGGTCATCGTTACTAACAATGGAACCCAATTTTCTGAAAAATGTTTCACTAAGTATTGGACCAATCTAGGTATCGGATTGATTCACACTTCAGTGATATACCCACAAGCCAACGGACAGGTGGAGGTCACAAATCGTACACTACACTGACTAAAGACCAAGTTGGAGGTGGAGGGGGCTCATAGGTCGACGAACTGCCATCTATCTTATGGTCTTACCGGACAACTCCTAAGGAACCAACTCACGAGACGCCTTTCAGCCTCTGCTACGGAATTGAGGCGGTAATTCTAATCAAAATCGGGCTCCCGAGTCTTAGGGTTGGGTCTTTCGACCCACAGGATAACTCCCAGAAAATTCAAAAATACCTAAACTTGTTGGAAGAAACCCGCGATGCCGTCAGGCTGCGAACGGTGGCCTACCAACAACAGGTTGTGCGCTATTACAACAAGAAGATTAAAGCGCAACACTTCGAGGTCGGAGATATGGTCTTACGAAGTATCGAAACTACGGACAAGATCGCCAACCGGAATAAACTCTCCCTAAATTGGGAGGGTCCCTTCTAATCTCCACCGTCATGCAAAACAGAGCGTACAAACTCCGGACCCAGAACGGAAAGTTGGTTCCTCGGATGTGGAACACGATCTACCTCAAGCATTACTTTTAGTAAAGGCATAGGTAAGTCAACCATATGCTTTCATGTAGGAACACTTGGCACGTTATATTTCTTATATCACCTCACTGTAGATTCCTTTGCCTTCCATTTCCATATGCATATTTATATATGTTTGTAGGTTTACATGACCTAGACCGCCTTAAGTCGGAAAGGTGTTCACCCTCTCGTAAATAAACTCTCGTCATCTAGGCGATCCACGAGCGGTCGTAACAAAACTCTGGTCATTTAGGTAACTCACAAACGGTTGTAACAAAACTATGGTCATCTAGGTGGCCCACAAGCGATCGTAATAAAACCCTAGTCATCCAGGCGGCCTACCAACAGTCGGACTAAACTTTGGTCATTCAAGTGGACCATCCACAGTCTTAAGGTACTCAACCAGCACACGCCACAACCTCCTTCGCTAGGAGCAAGCATGACCAGTCAACAATGGTCGTCAGAAGCAAAGGCTCTTCGTCCAAAAGTGGGCCGCCTCAATTCATGCTAAGGCAACACCGCTAAGCCACTACTCATGCGAGAACGTAGAACGAGCGTGACCCAACGTCAGGATATATCTTGTGTCTGCTATAGAGAGTATAACGAACCTCTAAAGCAGCACTGACCGGCCAACTTAGGTACAATACGACATGTCAGCCGGCCCATGAAATGATATGCAGGTCGAGAGACGAAAAATAAGAACAAAAAGTGCAACAAAGAAGGCGCAAGCTGCCAGAACGAAACGGTGCATCAGAGTACTATTCATTTATATATCATCATAACACAAAGCATGTACAACGTTTTTCATAATCTCTCACAAAAAGAAAAGGGATCCAAGAGACTTCAGATGGTGCTGAGATATCATGACTCAGCATGGCAGCTCCCCGAGGCTGACAAACCTCCTCATGAGTCACGTTGGGACCTCCGACCGCGAGCACTGAAGTACCATACTAAGTCAAATCTTTGCGTGGAACCGGCATTACACGAATTCAGGAACCCGATGGGGAAACGATGATCCATCAGGGAGGCGAGCCTACGATTGAGGTGGATTCCCTCTTGAAACCACTCCTCCAGAACAGGTGCCACATCTTCAAGATGAAGCCTCGTCCTCAGCTCACCCTCGAGCGCCGCGATACGCTCCAAAGCCCATTAGTGCGCTTCCAATTCTTCTCGCCCGTCATCGTTAAAGATCAGGCCCAGACAAATGGCGCACTCCCTCTCCTGAGTCACCTCATCCTCCTCCGAGGATGAAATCTCAATCACGTCACCCTGCACCTCGTGAGGCTGACAAACAAAAGGGTGTTAGCAGAGGGAATTACAAACCGTCGCAACAAAAATCCTAAGGGAAAACGACAAAGGAAATACCTGGCGAGAAGGTTTAAGACGATCAGTGCAAGCAGCATAGAAGAGCTACGAAAAGCTCTCAGAGGATGACCACCCAGAGGAGGAACCATGGGAAGGAGCAAGCGTGTCGTCTGGTCCCCAGTTGAGGAGAGTATAAATGCTAACCATATACTCGTCAGCCATGGAAAAGAAGGAAGAGGAAAAATGGCTATGGAACAAGACTTGAAGGGGAGATCTACTTGGAAAATCCCTCAAAACCCTAGCTAATTTATAAACCAGACTCCCCACCTAAAACGAGCAGCGTGCGAATCAAAGGGTCACGTCGTTTCAAATCACGTCATCGTGGAACCTAGCGATGCTTACATCACACATCTGTGATGGCAGTTTGAACATCACAGCAGCAACCCTTAACCCGCTAAAGAGTAAAGGACACAGCGAAGACTCGGGTAAAGCTGGATGGCATCCCATGGGAAAGATGGCTGCCAAAATGCTAGCCGCCAACAATTGACCTCCCGAGCCCGTGTTTCAACAACACCATCAAGATCATAATCACAGACGGAGAGCGAGTCCCATCCGGCGATGGGATCCTCTCTGATAACTTCCGTAAGGTTTAGTCTCATTCGCAAGAATGACCCAACAGGGATGGATGACTAACTTACTCATGACTCACTAAGTTGGCCGGAAAGGCAATGACTAGTGCGAGAATGGAGAATATTAGTAAAACATCCATTTTATTGATAAAAATCTATACAATTACAATGAGTAAGAAAAACAAAACCACAGAGGAGCAGGGCCTCCAGGAGCGGAAGGCGGCTGTCCCACGAGGCTCTCTCGACACTGGACAGAACGGTTTGCAGGGTCGAGGAGTTTCACTGGAAAGTTGGGGTCAACTAGCCATGTTAAATGCCGGCAAAGGTAGACCCCCTCCTACAACCGAGCCGTCAGCATCTCGAAAACCTCGCGGGGGCGTATGCAACCGGACAACTCATTCTCTAAGGATGACATTTGCTCTGCGAGTTGGTCAATATGCCTCATAGCACCGTCCCTCTACTCCGTCAGCAAGACGTTCTCCCCCCTTAGTCTGGTGACCTCATCCTCCAGACTAGCCACTACAGCCCTTGTAAACATAGTGTTCTCGTCTTTCAATCTCACGTTCTCCACCCCCAGGCCTGAAATTATAGACTGCAGGGTGGCTTCCTCCTCTTGATGCCCAGCTCTCTGTAGCTCCAACTCCTCCTCAAACTAAGCTGTCTCCTTGTCTCGATCAGTGAGGGCCAAGTCCCGTTGGCGCAGTGCCTTGGTAACTACCTTGCCAACTTTCTCCTCCTGCAAAGGCCCCCATGTGTCAATTGACAATAATGGAGAAGAATGGGAGAGGGAGAGCTACGAAAGCTTACCATCCAGATTCTATGCCCTGGCCTCACAGGCTTGCCGCGAGACTTAGACTTTGGGGACGATGGACTAAACCCAGTGGCCTCTTGATCGGGGCCAGCAGTAGCCTCCATTGCACATTCCTCCAAAAGCTCAGCCATTGAGTCTTTCGACTCACCAGGCTCTCCGCCAACTAGCTCCTCTACCACCATAGGCTGCTCAAAAATTGACTCGGAAAGCTTAGCTGGTAGCTCAATAATGGACAAGATGATGACTGGCTCGATAATCAGCCTAGGTGACAGGTTAGCCACTGGCTGATCAGCCAACTCTAATGGCTGTGACTGTAGCTCGTCGACTGGCTCTACTTACGGCCCACAAGCTGGCTCCGCTTGCATCTCACCAGCTGGCTCCACGGACTCCGCTAGCAACTTGGGGACTTCCTCCTCTATTTCAGCCGACAACTCAATATTCGGCTCAGGTTGTGGCTCGGTAACCAGCTCTAGCGTCTCAGGCTGTGGCTCAGGAACCAGCTCTCTCAGCTCAAGTTGTGGCGCCAACATCAGCGCCATTTGCACCAAAATCACGGAGTTTCCCACTCCACCACACCAAATGGCCACAAATCCATCAAAAGCCATCTCCTCTCCTGAGTGGACACCCGCTCCAGAAAAATGGCCAGCAGCTACGTAACCTGGCCTAGAGGATGACGAAAAAGGATCCAAAACTGCAGTCCTCTTTTGCCTTGAACTGAGAGGAGCAGTAGCAGGGGAGGTCACACAGAAAATCATAACTCTGGCTTTCTTTTTTCCCCCAGAAGCCTCCGATAATGGCAACCTATACTTCTGAACGGGAGACAAAAGACCCCAATTGACTTTCTTAGTCTCCTCTCAAGAAACCAGATGGTCTCTCCTAAATTCCCCAGAATGCTTTCTCACAAGTTTCAACTCCGTTTTCATAGCGTCAATCTTCGCCTTCTCTGGCGTTCTAGTAAACTCCTTTGGAACCTTACCCAATTCCCTAGACAAGGGCCACGACTCTGCAACATGGACAAAGAAGAAGCGATCCTTCCAATTTTTCAGCGAATCATAAATGGCGCTGTTGATGGGAAGGTCCCTTGGAGCCAGATAAATCAAGTCAACGCTCTGAGTAAATTGAAACATCATTCTCACGGCGCCGGCCGTCAATACACTTGGATTGGAATAGAGATATCACACGATGTTGGTGTGAAGTCGTGCAATGGGTACCTGGAGAGCAACAAGGATATCAAGCAGCTCCTAAGAGATTGGAAGACAAAGCCCACTTCTCAGATGGGCCTCGTATACAGCAATGTAACCCTTAGCAGGGAAACAGGCTCTATCCTCCTTGCCAAGGACCCTGAAAGCAATCTCATTGGGAATGTTGTACTCAACGTACAACTCCTTCACATCACTCGTGCTAAGAATGGAGGCAAACTGAGAAGCCATGGAAGCGAAGGAAAAAAAGGACACATTTAGAATTTTGCATGAAGAAGAAAACGAAAGCGTGGGAAGTTTGAAATACAACAAACGGAATGCTTAAAAGCATGCGAACAGCAGAAAAAGGGAAAATTTGTCTTGTAAAGGTACACCCATCATTATTGGCACGTGTCACTCCCTAAAAGGGCATCGGCGATTCAGATTCCCTGGTGCATCTATTGCCAAGATCGCAAACCCCCTGTTGCGGACACGTGGCCCACTTTCGAACTAACAGTCAGGCAACGTGATGGCGCGTCCCTTCAAACTCCCACAATTCTTCGGATTTCATCCTAGACGGTCGATGAATCCGGATTTCATCCAAGACGGTCAATAGATCTAGTTAACTCTTCCTTCGCAAGTTCTTCGGGTTTCATCCTAGACGGTCAATCAATTCGGCCAACTCCTTCACAAGTTCTCCGGATTTCATCCTACACGGTCAATGGATCCAATCAACTCCTCCTTTGCAAGTTCTCCAGATTTCATCCTAGACGGTCGATGGATCCTATCAGCTCCTCCTTCGCAAGTTCTCCGAATTTCATTCTAAACTGTTGAGGGTTCTGACCAGCGCTTTCTTCCCCCAGAGTAGTAGATCTTGGCGGACATCAAGTCACGTAACCCACCACGAATATACTAGAGGTCAAAATTTAAACTATCAGTATGGGGGGCTAGTGATGGGTACGCCAAGAATGGGCTGACTCAAAAAGGAGTGACGGCCCAAAACCACCAAGGCTCATTTTACAACAAGACGGCCAACGCCCTGCGTTGACCGTTTGAAAGCCAAAAAAGACGAAAAAGTCAGGACGGACAACTTGAATAGTCAAGTTTCAAGTCGATCAACGATTCTGTTGGTCGGAATCTTGACTACTTGAAAACCAAGCTCAATATGGCCCAAGCCCAACTTGGCCCACGTGACCAGCAACCGTCTTCTCCCCTAATTTTGCACTTTCCAGAAAAAAGGCAATCTTCATGGTAATGGTCACTAGCAAATTCAGTGCACACCCCCATGAGGAAAGCATCGGATTCTCTACCCTGTCTGCTATAAACCCTAACAGTTACAAAACACATAAGGAATGCAATCCTCCCAAGAGGCCATTATCGCCATTAATGCCAACGTCAGGAAAGGAAGCTAATCCAGTAGAATACTAGAATCAAGCACTCCTGCCTAAGGAAGAAGACCCAGCCTCTCAACTATAAGAAGGCCATGGAGTCAACACTCCAGGGCACACCTTCTTTTAGTAAGCAAAACGCTCTCATACCTACTTCAATTGCTCTCACGCTTACATTCCTTTTTTCCTAAGGAATCCCTTAAAGCTCACACAGCGTCCTCTCAAGCTCTCATGCCTACAGGACATCCACGCTCTCCTTCACCCCTGTGGCCAAGATGCCCAGGAACCTTGGAGCAGTGATCAATGTTCCTCGCAAGCAACATTAACCATTCTCAACGAGAGTCAAATCGTCACCATAAACACTCTCTGTCTTTCTCCTCATTTTTTTCTTTTTTTCTTACCTTCTCGATTCTTGGAAGGCTGTTTTACTGATTTGAG